>PVIW01010208.1:0-45902 GCA_004026585.1 Noctilio leporinus
TGGCAACATCAGGATCAGCATCATACACCTTCTTCACGTTGTCAGCTATACATAAAGAGATGTTATTGAAGTCCGAAATTTCCTTAGCAGTTCACCCTGCACGCAGTCCATAACTTATGGTTGCTCTAACATCGTATTCCTTTGACATGACAGTTGCTATCAGAATTTAATACTTTATATTGGAAACAATGATGTTAAAACCTTAGAAACGTAGTTTTTCAAAATTGATAAGCACGTGAAATAAGGAGATGCAAAGATTATTGCCAGTTGATTGCATACCCTGTACTTGTCACATTGAAGGGATATTAAGGAGTTCTGTAAAATTAAGAGTGTAGTGAGAGAGAGGGCAAGTGGTAGAAATTGAGGATAGGTTTGGGCGATAAAAGTCTTAAGTCCATGTAGGCTGTAGTAAGGATTTGGAGTTTTATTCTGAGTAAGTAGGAGGCTGTTGGAAGTTTTTAATCATATTTGACATGTGATTTAGTATTTAAAATAATACTGTTCTGTAAAAAATAGAATATAGAGGATAAGAGGGGAAACAAGATATGTTAAAATTGCATCAAAAAAAGTATTAAAATTGTCCTTCATTTAAGAAATGATAACTACAAAAACTGAAACAGAGATCTAGCAAAAATTCAATTAGCTAACACTGAACATTCATCATATGAGAATTATTATAATAGTCTACACATACAACGTTTATTTTCATAATGGAAATTTTTTGTACATTGGTAGAACTAATTAGCTTAGCTTGGTCTTTGAGGGATAGAATTTCTTCTTGCTTATAAAATACAGAGTACTTTGGTACTCTTGTTCCAGAACTCACGACAAGTGCTAAAACTGACAAGTACCAAACTGTGAAACAGTTTTACTTGCTGGGCAGCATTGTGACTCATATACATTGTACCAAGTGCAATGAGTCCCTGAGCAAGTGTCAAGTGTTGAAACACTTTTTTCTTGTCAATATGTGACAAGTACAGGGTTTGATTTAGGTAAGCCTGGGCTGGGTAGTCCAGTTGGCTAGAACATCATCCCAGCATACCAAGGTTAGGGGTTCAATCTGCAGTGGGGACACATACGAGAGTCAACCATTGTATGCATAAATACGTGGCACAACAGAAATCTGTCTCGCCTTTCTCCAAAATCAATAAATTAAATTTTTAAAAATCACGAATAAAATACTTGGTTAATTTTATAGTAAAAATAAAAACTGGTAGCAACAGTGATTCTACTTTGAGATTTCCTTCTCCAGTTTACTCCTTTAAATTAAATACTTCATGTTATAGCCCAAAATGTTCAACTTGAAAATTTTAATGGAGAGCTAGCTATATTCAGCTTGTCATCATCTTGAGAGCGAATTCTCATGCTGTCACTGCAATTTATTTTTTCTTAAGATTTTATGTATTTATTTTTAGAGAGAGAGGGAGAGAAACATCAATCTGTTGCTGTTGCACTCTCCCCAACCAGGGACCAGCCCGCAACCCACTGGGCATCTGCTCTGACCACAAATCGAATCAGTGATCTTTCCTCTTTGAGGGGTGACACCCAACCAACTGGCCATACCTCTCAGGGCTGTCACTGCAATTTAAATATGCCTATTTTCCTCTAGAAATTAGAAAAATGCCATGCAACTGGAAGTCAGGGTGGAATTAATATCCTTTTTCCGGAAAATAAAATATTCTGAGAAGCATCCCAGCAAGGATGCCTTAGAATGCCTATAGAAAGTGTATATTTGCCCTGGCTGGTGTGGCTTACTGGACTGAGCTCCAGCCTGTGAACTAGAGGATTGCTAGTTTGATGCCAGTAAGGGCATGTGCCTACGTTGTAGGCTGGCATGTAAGAGACAACCACACATTGATGTTCTTCTCCCTCTCTTTCTCCTTTTCCCTCTCTCTGAAAATAAATAAAACTTTTTTTTAAAAAATGAAAGTGGATACTCAGTAAATACAGGTTGGGAGGGTTTCTAAAATATATATCACCAATTGTACTGACTCCATATTTTGTCATTTGTGATTCCTAATCATTGGCATTAAAGAAATGGATTTTCCTTTAATGATTATTTAAAATAATTTAAACCCCTAATGTCTTTTCCTTGCTGTCATATATATTTCTATAAGGATAGAATTTGGCTTTTGTAAAGCATTTTCTTGGCTCATTTTGAGATGTTCTGAGTTGAGGACAGATTAGTGACATTTGAAGTATTTTGAAAGAGCACCAAAATTTAAAAATATAGTGGTTAAAGCAATAAATAAAAATTTTAGATCATAGAAAATGTATTGAGCTTTTATGTCTATGATTTGTGTATAATAGTATTTCACAAAGCAAATTCTTCTAACCCAGGATTTCTAGTCATTTCCTCACACAGCCCTTTTCATACAGAAAGATCTTCCATTTTTAGTAGGTGTCATAAAGTAGTAGAAAGAATGTGAACCTTGGAATCTCAGCTCTGCTACTTCTTTGGTGTATGCCAGATATATCATTACCTCCCATTTTAGTTGCGTGTTTTAATTGAATCCTTTTTATGTTTGATTGGAGATAATATTCAGCATTTGTTTCCCATCAAGTTGAAATTTATCAGAGTTTAACTTCACTGTCACTCTTCATGTAAATTTAAAGTCCCTTTTATACTTACTTTTTCTGCAAGGTACTGAGTATAGTGATCTTTTTCATTGTTGGTCTTTTGGGGGTTCAGAAGGATTCACTGGGTAAAAGTATTGCTTGTGTTTCTTTCACTTGATAAAGGAACAACCTTTTTCAGATCTGTGGTCATTGCTAAATAGCATTATGGATAGTCATTCCTAAGGAATTAAATGGTAATTCAGGTGCAAGTGAACCCAAAAAAGCCATGAGCTAAAGGTATTAAGCAACTGTATGTACTGAAATCTGCTTTCAAATGTGTTTTCACACCCATTAGTCATTCTTTCAACTAACATTAAAAAAAAAAAAAAAAAATACCTGCTGCATGTCAAGTACTAGAATAACAAAGAGAGGACATAGGAGCTTTGCTCTCCAGAATTTAAAAATTTAGAGGGAAAAATGGGGAGATAAATAGGCCGTAATTAGTATAGCAAAATCTCCAAAAGAAGAAATACAGGGTGCTATTAGAATATTACATAGAGGTATTTTATTAGATAATAGAATGATGGAAATGGAAGCATCTGGGAATGAGTTACGGAAGTTTTCTAAAGAATTATCAGGAATCTTGAAAGATGAAGGTCAGCTAGACAGATTGGACTGGGAGCAAGGAGGAAGGTACTCCCAAGAAGAACCAGCATCATTGTGTCCTTTAAACCTCACAATTATGTCCCTCTTTTTTTTTTTAGATTTTATTCAGTTTAGAGCAAGGAAAAGGGAGGAAGAGAGCAGGAGAGAACCATCAATGTGTAGCTGCCTCTTGTGTGACCCCAACCAGGGACTTAGCCTGCAACCCAGGCATATGCCTGATTGGGAATTAAACTGGTGACCCTTTGGTTCGCAGGCCAGCACTCAATTCACTGAGCCACACCAGCCTGGGCATATGTCCCTCCTTAGAAGAACTCCAAGGAAGGATTAGAGAAATTAACATTCTTAAGGTAGCAAAACTATAATAATGTGGGTATTTATCTTGAACAAATAAGTAGTTTAATAAGTATTTCATTCAGAAGCAAGCTATGAGATCTTGGAAGGATTTCTAGATATTTCTAAGTTCACTTCTGCTCCAATATTTTCAGAAGATCTCTCCTAGCCTTCATACACTTTATAAAAGTTTTACATAAGTTTTTAAAGCAGAATTTTGCCCCTGTTGGTGGTTTACTATAGTACTAGAATCTGCTGCAAGACTAGTCTCTGGGTAGACATATAGCTACTGTTTATTAAAGGATTTTTAAATAACAGATCAGTCCTAAGCAGTTAGCATAGCATAATGTGATTTCCCTTGAACTTCACCATAATCTAGTCAGGTAAGTATACTATTATTTTAAAACCATTTTACAGATAGGAAAACTTAAGGGACAGAAAGACCTGTCACCTAGAAGTCCTACACAGAATGTAAATGCACTTTACATTTTAGTTTTTAGCTTTCTGCCACCTCACCCCATTATCTTTTGCTTTCAACATATGATGTGTATGGCTTTGTAGCCATAGTAAGACACTGGGATCAGTGATAGGAGTCCTCATACAAAGTGATTTTTTAGTGCCTTCTCTTCATCTGCAGGATAAAGTCCATGTTCTTTCTTAGCCCGTCCTTCAGTATACAGCTTCATCCTAATTCTTTACATAGTCTGTGCCCTAGCCAGTTGGGACTACCTAAACATTCTTGAATATGCTTATGCTTTTCGACCTCTGAATATTTTATTTAGGCAGTTCTGGTCTCTGAAAATTCTAGTTCCTTTCCTTTGCCCTCATCTCTTTCATCTCTTTAAATCAGAAATGTACTGATTCCACATTTGGCTAAATGATCAGTGTTAAAACATTGACATCAAAACTGACTATCACCATTACAGAATGAATTTCTGGGATATAAATTTTTATCTAGTGCCACATTGTTAGCTGCTAGATTATTTCTGTAGTCACTATATTTATTTCCTAGTTGCAGAATATTAAATAGACAAGTTATTTTTAGTTGATGGTCATGGGGGAATAAATTTTTTTAGACTTATTTTTATAAAATAGGTTTTAGTTCAATACTCTGTTCTTTGTGTCTAGATAAAAGGTGATTTTTAACGGGTATTAGACTTTTCTTTTTTAATGTTTTATTTATTTTTAGAGAGAGGGTAAGGGAGGGAGGGAGAAAGAAAGGGAGAGAAACATCAGTGTGTGGTTGCCTCTTGCATGCCCCCAAATGGGGCCCAGGCCTGTGCCCTGACTGGGAATCGAATTGGTAACCCTTTGATTTGTAGGCCAGCACTCAGTCCATTGAACCATAACAGCCAGGTCTAGACTTTTACTTGATGCATAAAATTTTGAGCTGACAAAGTTGGCATTCAGTTTTCAATTTATTATCTAATGCTTAAAATATATAAAAACTTGAAAAGATTAGAATTTTTGTCAAAGTTTACATTAATCAAAGTTTTATGAGCACTTTAAAGTGGCATAACACTTCTAAAGTTATTTAATTCTTATCTGTTTCTGCATTTTAGTTTTGTGAATTTTAGGTTATTCATAAAATTAACAGCTTTCACAGTCATTAATTATTGTAGCATTCTTTACTTATTTTTTTTTTTTACCTTGTTTGAAACTAGCCCACATGCCACAGAGCTGTTAGGCCAGCTTCAGTGTTACTTTTCCTCCTTTTACGACCACCAAGACCAATGTTCAGATCTGATGGGAAAGGGAACTGGAGGATTTATTGTAGCATTCTTATATCTAGAATGTTGATGTATATTTGAAACTGAGTATATATTAATACAAATGGACCCACCTTATACAATTAATGTTATATTGATTACATTGATAATTTACATAACCACATGATCTTTGATCATGTATAATTTCTGGAATACCAGAGGATGTTAAGATAAGCATTCTACAATTTTATGTCTAATAACTGAATAGTGAGGCTAATGTCTAACCCTGGTTTGTTTCTAAATTACCCCTAAGCCATATCGAACCAAGACAGTTACATTTTTTCTCAGGTCTTCCCTAATTTTATTCCATCAAGAGATTGCCTACAGGTAAAATTTGCTTATTTTCTGTACTTCTCTCCCCAAATATATTACAGTCTCAGTCTTTCATCTCTGCCCTTTGTTCTTTTTGTTTTCTTCTCATTTTAATTCAGCAACATTTTTGGAGCACTTAAACTGAGCACTTTATTTATACAGTATGTTTTTCAGCCAGGTGAAATTTTAAAACTGCCTTAAATCCTAACTCAGATGTTACTGCCTAAAGATTTTTCCTCACCTCCTGAGAAGGGCTTTCTTTCATCTGTATTCCTATATCATTTTGTATTTCCTGGGTTTATAGTATTCATCACATTGTAACATAAGGAATTGTTTGTCTGTTAGCTTTACCAGACTGTGAGCTCCTTGAATTAAAAAACTGTCTTTTTCATTTCTGTGTCCCTAGAGAACTTAAGACAATAAATAGCTCAATAAGTAGGTGCTTAGTGTGAGGGAATTACCTCAGATGTGAATTTAATTTATAGGAATTTCACAGTGCATGCCTAATAAAAATATGACTGAAATAATCAGGCAGTTTTATGTGCCATTCTACCCAGTGAGCATACGCTTTAGGTTTGGGGACCAAATAGGTATGAATTTGCTGCTTTTCCTGTCATTAGTCCTTTCTATTCCCACATGCCTCTAAAGTGAACATCTCACCAGGCTTGAGTGTGAGTGTTCTTCTGAAGGTATTTTTCATTAATTACATCATTACCTCAAACACAAGCCAGCCATTTCCACTGGTGTTTTTCATGACAGGAAAAGCCAGCTGTGTTTAACTTAAGAGGTGGTATGTTGGTTTCTAACATACTGCTTTCTTAAAGAATTATCAAGGGTAATTTTTACTAGACTGTCTTTTGCTATATATACATAGACTTTATAAAGAACCTCACCATTTATAAAAATAGGAATGCCACTATACAGTTAACTCTGAGTTTCTATAGTATGTACTTAGTTTTTACATCTCAAATTATATTTTTGCTGCTTTATTTCTTCACTGTTTATGTCTGATATCACAAGTTGGAAAGCAAGAATCATATCTTCATACCTCTTTGCTTTTCATAAGGTATTTTATTTATAGAATAAATAGACATTTTAAAGTGCTTTCATTATGTTAAAGTCTAAATAAGGAATAATCTAAAACCTGTACCCTTGAACACAGGCCATTCACCTTTACTTGATACCATGTGCTGTCCCTCCCAGTTACCCCATTTCTCTTTTCTCCACAGCTCTTCAGACGTGTTGCAGCAGCTTTGCCTGGAATGGAAAGCACACAGGACAGAAGCAGAGAAGACAGTATCCTTTTTGTTTCATCGGGAAATGTTATCACTAATTGCCTTTTTACAGCCAGGAATTGATGGCTTAGGGACATAGAAGCTCCAAGGTTGTCTATAACAAATGAGATCTGGTTATCCAAGTGTATACTTTGCATCCTGCTGCTCACTACAAGTAATCAGTGAGAGAATTTGTGTTTGTTTGCTGGCTTGATCTTTAATAAGAACTCTTAGAATCCCAGTCTTCTGCTTAGTCTTGAGTCCTATTGACTCTGCACATTTTCCCCACAGTATGTATCATGTTTTCTTCCCCTGCTTTTTCTGCTATTCAAGCTTTCTACTCTGTTTAGGCAGTCAATAACTCAGTCTGGAGCTTTTACCATGGCTTCTGCTTTCAGAAACAGGACATAATGAAGCATGTCTTATATTAATTACTTGAGTGGATTTTGAATGTTTATGTTTTCATTGTTGTATATTTGTCTTCTGCTGTTTTTCCATATGCAGGCATTTTTATTAAGTCATAGAATTTACAGCTCTTTGTTTTCAGCTCTTCCCACTTCTAAGTGTTCTGTTTCTAAGCCTTTATTACTTTTAATAGCATAATGTGTTCTACAGAGTTAAGTCTCATCATTTTTAAAATTCTTTTCCTGTTCTTGGAACTCACTTGTAGGCTATTTTCAGATTTTCAGATTTTTATTATAGACAGTTCCATAAAGAACATCATCTTTATATGATTTCTTGCTCCTGTAGAATAATTTCCTTAGGATAGATTCTCATGAATAGAGAGGTTAACCTTATTCTGACCCTTGCTGCATACAGTAGATATAAGCAAGTTTATTCCATTTGACATTTCGTTGTATGGTGAGCTAGCTACATAGAGAAGAGTGGCTGTTAATAGGAATGGGAGGGGCTTGTCAGAGATGTCAGTGTCCAGCAGACTTGGAATTGCACTTACCCATTTACAGCTCCTTAACTTTTGTTTCAGTGATTGACATAAAACTGGAAAAGCCTCAGGAGCCACCAGTCAGTGAAGGAGGCTGTTCCTGCTAATCCCTCTTGGCATCTTCAACTTTTCTCCAGAAGTTCACTGCTTTGGCCCCCTTACTCTTTCATTGACTGCAGTGTGAATATTGGCTTGAACCTTTTCCCTTCAGTAATAACGTATTGCAATTCATCATTGCTGCCTGTCTCGTGGAGATGATCTATTAGCTTCACAAGCACAAAAAAGTCAGTGTCTTTATTATTTATATTTTACAAAAAGTCAGATGATTCCAGCATATTCCACTGATAACTTTAAAAATTAGATACATTTTCTTAACTTTTATTTCCTTTTTAATGTTATATGATAATGATCTTCAAAATGATGGAAATCTCACTAGCATGTGGCTTGGTTAAGGAACAGTTAGTTGTTCACAGCAGCAATTGCCTACCTACCTGCTTAACCCTCTCCCTGCTTTTTTCACCTCTCCCTTACCCTAGTCCCTATTCTTACTACTCTCCCTCCCTGGGAATAACCAAGAGGTGGCAAAGCAGCTGTCAGACCAAGCCCATTAGAATTATCGTTTAGTTTTAGTGATACTTGCTCTAAGCCTTGGGTCAAGATGTCCAAAATTATTCTTGAACACTGATATAAATTACTTAGACCTTATCTGAGGTCAAAACTCAACTATCATGGTAGACAGTGCATGAAGTGTTCTGGTGCATCTTTAAAATGAGTCCTGATGAACATAGTACTTACAGGTGGTGAAAAAAATGTATTTCTAACCAAAACAAACAATTCCTTACATGTTAGACTCTGGGAGAGAAAAGTGAAAGTGCTCCAGAACAGGTTTTTAATATTTCGTTCTTTTAATGAGCTACCTCTCCTAAGATTTAAAAATCATCAAGATAATTAAAAAACAAAAACAAAACAAAACCTTTTTAAGCAATATATTTCTCCTGGGTATTTTATTTTATTTTTTAATGCTGTGCAGGCAAGGCACTGTAGAAGTCAAATTCCTTTGAGAAGAACCAGTGGAAGAATTTAAACTTGCTACCTTAATCAAAACTACTATACCCATTGGAAACAATGATATGTAAAACTTAGCAACAAAAGAATCCTTAACAAAATAGCAAATACTTTGCTCAGGATGTTTGAGGTGAGATGGAAAACGGCAAGTTTTCCTATAAGCCCCTAGAGGCAGATCTGAAAAAGCATACATAGAAGAGGGTGTAAGGAGAGAATGGAAATAAAACTCAATATTATGCAGATTTATGCCTTATTTTTTAGCTTTTTTTAAATGTTGGGTATTTCAGGCTTGCTTCGCTTTTTATTAGATCTGTATAGTTTGGTTAATTAACTAGCATTTAGTTTTATATTTAAGCTACAATTAATCTTTTTTCTTTGGTGATATTTATTTCTTTGCCTTTTCAAAACTACTTCTAACTTTTAGATGTTTTGTTTAATCTATTTAGAGCTTCATCACCATGGCAATATGTATTTTCCTTAAAACACTGCAAACAAATATACTAGGAGTGCACCATTTTAATCTTTACTAGTTATTGTGAGATTGCTGTGTAAGTTAATAAACACACTTGTAAATACATTGTTTGCAGGAAGAAATTTTCTGAGTTAGAGCTCAGGAAAAGCCTGCTGAATTTATGTTGTAAGCATTACTTAACATAGTATAAAGATGAAAAGATAACAAAAATACCTTCATACTTCTTCATTCCCTCATTGCAACAAAGCCCTTAATTGGGAGAACCTTATTCCTCTCTTTTCTCTTTCACTTCCCATTGAATATCACCTCCTAATATTCAGAGAGCACTTGGATAATGGGACTGAATAAAGAAATGTTCTAAGATAATCATTAGCCCACATACCAGTAACTTATATTCAAAGATGGGGTGGAGTTGTAAAGTGTTTTTATAACACAATATTATTGTTAAAGGCAAGGGTTGACTCTTTTGTTTTATTTTGACATGGCATGTCCTGAAGAAATAAATATCAATTCAATATGGCAAATGGATCATATTCTTTATTTGAAAGAAGTTGTGATTTCTGATAAGGGGGTGATTGACTTCCTATACTGTGGCATTTGATTTTTTCTGTGAATCTTTTAAGACAGTAATAACCAAGCCTTTGCTGGTGTGGCTCAGTGGATTGGCGCCAGCCTTCGAACCCAAAGCCCACTGGTTCAAGTCCCCAGTCAGGGCACATAACCAGGTTGCAAGCCAGGTCTTCCAGCCAGGTCTGTAGCTGGAGGCAGGGTGAAAGGCAACCATACATTGATGCTTCTCTCCCCTTCTTTTCCCCTGCCCTCCTCTCTGAAAATAATGAATAAAATATTAAAAAACAAAAACAACAGTAATAACCAGTTTTGCTGCAGTGAAATGTGTTCGTAGAACAGACTTTTTAATAAAATTTTGCTGCCAAAATATATCAATAAAACACAAAAGAAAACAATTACTGACTTGATTTCCCATTCCTGCCAAAGTGGTAAATTAGCCTGTGCTTCCTACTTCCTCTCTAGAACTATAAAGGGGGGGAGCATAAAGTCCAGAAAAAATTAAACAACAAAAAAGTGAGAAACCCCTGAGGGCGTCAGAAGACTTCAGCTGTTGAAGGTGAAGGGGAGTGGCTGCAACTTGAAAAATAAGACTCTTGGTGGAGGCAATACTAGGATGTATTAAGAGAAGTATTTTATGGACCAGGTCCTCAGCTGGGGGCTTGTGAGAGAAAATCTGCCCATGTTTCTTTCACACATAGGTATTTCTCTCCCTCTCTTTCTCTGTTCCTACTCCTCCCTCTAAAAAATAAAGTGTTAGAGAAAGGGAGGAAGGAAGGAAGGGGGAAGGGAAGAGAAAAAACATGAGGGAGGGAAAAGAAAATGAAGGAAAGAGAGGAAGGGAGGGAGGGAGGAAGGAAAAAAAGGAAAAGTAAAGTAGTTTAGGCTCTGGCCCCTGTGGCTCAGTTGATTGAAGCCATTGTTATAACAGAAGGGTTGTGGGTTTGATTTCTGTTCAGGGTTTATGCCAAGTTTGATCCCTGATCCTTACCTGGATGTGTATGGGAGGCAACCAGTGCTTCTCAGCTCCCTTATCTCTCCCTCTAAAATGTCTTCAGGTGAGGATTAAAAAAAAGTCTAAATTCTACTTTTGCCCCTTGGCTCCTACCCCACCTTTGCCTTGGGACAAGGAGGGTAAACTATTATTTAAATCCAGCCTGCTACCTGTTATTAAGTTTTATTGGCCCTGGCCAGATGGTTCAGTCAGTTGGAGTGCTGCCCCATACACCCAAAAGGTTGAGGGTTTAATTCCCAGTGAGGGCACATACCTAGGCTGTGAGTTTGATCCATATTTGGTGCAAGTGATGGATGTTTCTCACATGGTTGTCTCTCAAATCAATAAAAACATCCTCAAGTGAGGATTAAAAATTAATTTTTATTGGAACTCAGCCATACTTTCTCACTACAAAGGCAGGGTTAAATAGTTATAGCCCAGAAACCTAAAAATATTTACTATCTGGCCCTTCACAGAAAAAAAAAAAAAAAAGGGGCTGACTTGACTGCCTTGGTACAAAACATAGCTGTCCTCTTTACAGCTAGAAAACTGAAGCCACAGGCCAGACTATTGGTGTGGGAGTCCATAGATGTAACATCAGGGCACTATAAAATCCCTGCTAAATGAGAAGTTGATGAAATGACCTGCCTGCCTTTGGTCTTTTAGCATGCTACCTTTTCTGTTTTAAAACATCAGTGAGTGGACTGTAATTAAGGAGAGTACCTCCTGTAAGAACTGCTTCTTCCTAATGTGGAGTTAAAGGCATCTTCCTCTTAGCGAAATGTTTTCAGTGTTCATCTGTGTTGTACCATGTATCAGAATTTCATTTCTTTTTATGGCTGAATAATATTTTGTTGTATATATCACATTTTATTTATCCACTCATCCATTTTTACCTTTCGGCTATTTTAAGTAATGCTGCTATGAATATTGGTATACAAGTGTCTCCTTGAGTTATGGGTTTCAATTCTTCTTTAGTATATATGTAGGAGTGGAAATTGCTGAATTATATAATTCTATGTTTATATTGTTATTGTTGAGTTATAGCTCTTTATATATTCTAGATATTAATCCCTTAGTAGATATGTGGATGTACAAATATTTCCTCCCATTCTGTGGGTGTCTTTTCAATCTCTTCACAGTGTCCTTTAACTTACAAAAGTTTTAAGTTTTGATCAAACCTAGTTTTGGTTTGTTTGTTTGTTTTTTTGCCTATGCTTTTGGTGTCATATCTAAGAAATCATTGCTAAATCCAACGTCATTAAGACTTCTGTTTTATTCTGAGAGTTTTATAATTTTAGCTCTTAAGTTTAGGTCTTTGATTCACTTTTAATTTTGTATCTAGTATAAGAGTCCAATTTCATTCTTTTGCATGTGAATATTTAGTTTTCCCAAAACATCTATTGAAAAGACTTTTCATTCCCCATTACGTAGGATTTACAGCTATAAATCTTTGGTAGCACTGTTACTGTCTTACCGGTGTATCAGCTGACCTTTTTTGAAATGCTACTTTTTATTTCTGATCATTTTTGTCTTGATATCTGTTTAGTCTGATATTAAAATAGCTACTCCAACCCAGGCCAGTGTGGCTCAGTTGGTTGGAACATCGTTCTGTGCACCAGACAGCTGGAAAATGAAAAATTTGTGCTACAATATTATTAGTAGAGAGATTTTGAAGCAAACTT
The DNA here is from genome assembly GCA_004026585.1 of Noctilio leporinus. Classification (NCBI taxonomy): domain Eukaryota; kingdom Metazoa; phylum Chordata; class Mammalia; order Chiroptera; family Noctilionidae; genus Noctilio; species Noctilio leporinus. Next base: position 12,637 of record PVIW01010208.1, read on the forward strand.
CATTTGGAGCATTCATTTGCATCCCTCTTACCCTGTTCAGTAGGGTGAGTTAAAAGAAGCATAGTGTCATTGGGACCATGGCAAATGGTAGCCCAGAAGCTGTAGAGGCCGCAAGAAAAACAGCCCTTAATCCAACTGTGGGAGGAGGTTCTTTATAACCTGCTGTGAAAGCAGACTGTTTTCTAAACTTCATAGTTCTCTTAAGGCCAAAGTGTTTTAAGGCCTTTGCTCATGACATTTCTCCCTTCTATTCTGTGTGGAAAGCTCTCCCTCCCTTCCTGCTTGGCAAACTCCTATTCCTCCTACAAGGTTCACCCTCAATTTTCACTTCCTCTCCCAAAGCTTTTCCCAGTTTCCTTAACAGAGTTGGGTACTTCTTCCTCAGAGGCACCATGTTCCTCTCTTACCTCATCGAATCATTGCTGTTGATTTACGTTCCCCTGTAAGTTGGGTGTCTCTGAAATATGGCTGAGGTGGATACCTCGAAATTTCCTTTCAGACACCACCCCATCCTTGCTCAAAGCCCTGTTGTTTTAGACCACCCTTCCTAGATCACCTGCTGCCTCAAAAGACCGGACACCCCTTGGCTGGTGTGGCTCAGTGGATCGAGTGAGTGCTGTCTTGCAAACCAAAGGGTCCCAGGTTCACTTCCCAGTCAGGCACATGTCTAGGTTGCAGGCCAGGTCCCCCAGGGGGGGATGCGTGAAAAGCAACCACACAGTGACGTTTCTCTACCTCTCTCCCTCCCTCCTCTCTAAAAAATAAATAAAAGGCCTGATGCAAAATGGTTGTGTTTCTTTTCCCAACTACCTGGTCTCTGATTGAACTCACTGATTGAACCACAGAAGAACAGAAAACTACTGGGAAAGACACCATGAAATTCTCAGATGGCAGACTCACCCATTAGCTCAGATGACAGAGACCCTGATAACAGCCTCTCTTGAGCCTTCAGAGATGGCCAACTTCAACCTGCTACCTTATGGATGAGGGAAAGCAAAATTCAGAAAGCTTAAGTGATTTGACCCAAACTGCTCAGCTAACTTGCTGTCACCATTTCTGACCTCAGAATCCACACTCTCTTCTTACTATTCCAGCAAAGACAGTAGTAGGAGCTAAGTCATGGCGATGACCTAGAGTGAGAGGGTCCAGAGAGAACAAACAAAACCAGGGTCAGGGCTAGAGACAACCACACCTTTATTAATCTTTGCAGTAGGGCCACTGGAGCCCCTAGATACAGGGGAACTTTAGCAGGCTACTCTGGCTACTGGGCAGGGATACTAGCATTTCTGTGGCAATTGGGACAGGCTGGGGGAGAAGACTGAAAAGCGACCAAATGGGTAGACTCCTGAGCCACCTGCAGGGAGGCACATGTAGGGCCTTGTGGGCTGAGACAAAGGTGGATCTGGCCCCAGAAGTGAAGGAGGAGATGGTGACAGCAGTAGCTATGGGCACAGAGCTAAGCTTTTGGGGCACAGAAATACATTTCCTGATGGAGGCACTGCCCTGTGGCAGGGGTCCCAAACAAGTATCTCCTGGCCACCCCACCAAAGCAAGGGAGCCCTTGGTTCAGTTTAGTTGCGGCCCCAGGCACCCTGATATGGGAAACAGTGCTTTCTGAGCACTGATGGAACGGGGGACCCAGTAAGCTGGTAGTGGCAAGGGTGGGGCTAATTGTAAAGTTTTGACTGTAGTGTTTTGGGTTCAGGTGTGAGTCAACAAAACAGGTAATATATTCATTATAAAACTCCCCTCCAAAAAAGCTCATATCCCACATTTGCTCAGCCAAGCTGCTAAACCTGGAGGCACATAATGATCTCACCCTCCATCCCAGGCCAATTAAATGCCCCTCTAATTTTCATATGATGGTTAGAGGGTTCTGCACTCTTATGACCTTACTTAGCCTGCTTTCCTTTCTGCAGTCATGCTGTCAAAGGACTGATAACTCCTGTTTCTCCCAACAAGCCTGGAGCCACCTGAAGGAAGAACCTGACTTTGGGTCCCCAGCACCTGGGAAACTTGAAGTCACATGAGTTGTTTTGATTCCTGATGTGTTTTGGGGAAATATATCCATGTGTCTAAAATGGATTCAGGGGTGTCCGGCAGTTGATACAAGGATTTTGAGTAAACCTTTGTGTCTGGGATAACTTCTTCCGATGTTGGGGGTGGGGAGAGAGAGGGTATGAGCCAAGCTCTGAATGGCTAAAGGCAAAGAAAGGGGGCAAATGGTGGGGCAGGGTTTGGGGTGGAGGGTGGGGTCAAGGAGGAAAAGAGGTCGGTTATTTTATGCGCTGGATCCACGCACAGAGCCGCAGGGTTCAGAACCAACAAGGCGACCACATGAGTGAGCCGAGCGCTGCGCCGGTGGCGGCCCCCGCGAGCATCCCCATGGCCAGCGGGGCGCCAGCGCTGTAGCAGGGATCCTCCCGCACTACCACGTGTGTTACGCCTGGGCCTGCGGAGAAAGCCGAGGAGAGCCGAAGAATTCAAAGCAGGGAGCAGAGCGATCTTCAACTCCAGCCCAACCGCAAGTAAGGCGCTTAGCCCACCATCCTGTTCTCCAGTTGGGGAAACTGAGACCGTAACGGGGGAAGGAAGTGGGCCCTGTCCCCATGGCTTCCAGGACTTGGATCTGCTACAAAACATGGGCTAGGGTGGAAAGGCCGGGAAACCCAGGAATCTCCTAAGAACCTACTGGAGTAGGAGGCGGTAGCTGTTCCCTCATCAGCCACCAGGGGTCACTACCAGCTCAGGAACTATGAATGAGGGGGTTTGATAAAGCCTTGAGAGGTGAGGTCAGCTCTGGAATGGGGTGCGGGGGCGGGGGGGTCTGGTGCCAAAGTTATTTGGAGTCTCGAAATGGGAAGGGTCCTGCCTGGGAAGACCCCTGATTACTAAAAGAGTGGAGCCTACTCAGGACCGAAGGACTATAGGTGATTCCTGACGCTGGATCAGGCAGGGACAGGACAGGCTGGAAACTTACCTGCGTATGGCGGTCCATAGTAGCTGCGGACATAAGTAGCCTCATGCGCGTTGGGGGACACCACCTCGTAGTAGTCCTGGTACGGGCTGTAGACACGCACCTGGGGAGCCCAGCTCATCAGCTGCCTGGAAACTCCCCGGCCCGGGTTTGGTCCCCTACCCACTACACCAAGCTTGTGCCTGCCCCTCTGGGCCCATGGAGGTGCCTCCCCAAGTTTAGAAATAGGTCCCCAGGGATCAGCAACATCCTTAAGAAAATCTGCGTATCCACAAGGTCTGTGGCCCTTGTTCTCTAAAGCTCAGCCCCTATAAACAGCTCCCAGTGATGCTATTTTCTTGCCCCAACCTCCTACCTAGCCCTCCCCTAATCAAAAGTTCTCCATGGTGAACAGCAATATGGCCAGGGAAAGGCTGTACTATATAACACCATATACATCATGAAAAATATTTCAGTTCTCAAGCAGGGATTGAAATAATAGGTTTCACAACTTCAAAGTGTTCAATAAAAGTAATAAAAGCATGCTTTAAATTTTAAAAAATCTCCATGGCTTCCAACTTTTTTCTTAGTCTAATATTTGCTAGCAGCTCTCCAGTGGCTCCACTTGGAGAAACCCAAGGAATTTCTCTAATTTCCTAGTCAAGGATAGGGGGACCTGGCCAAGCCCTAGGGCAAAGAAATAAAAGGAGTTGGGGAGGATCCAGTAGGGAAAGGAAGTAACTAAGCATTATCGAGCATCCACCATGTACCAGGTCCTGAGGGAGGTGTTCACATCGCTACCTCCTCCATTCCTTCTCCACATCACCAGAACTGGAGTCAGTGTTCTCTCTGGGAGGGAGGAATGCACTCCCTGCCCCCTTCCCTCCCCATCAGATTTTTACTAACCCTCAAAGACCAATTGAAATGTCACCCACTCCAGGAAGCCTTTCTGGGCTCAGGAAGAATCCTTTCTCCCTGAGTTCTCTGTGCCCTCTTCTGCCTCTTATTCCTATCCTTTCCTGCCTGCACCTGTAGGCAAGGACTGTGCTTCATCTGTGTCTCCAGCACGGTCTGGTGAATAATAACAATAAATACTGTACGTGCTGAATTAAATGGAAGCTTCTAATCCAAGCCCCTCATTTCATATCAGGAGCAGACCTGAAGAGGGACAGGATTGCCTTTTCTCTTAGCCCCTCTTTCTTAGCCCCCTATGTCTTTCTAACTGGGCTTCACACCTGAATGGTTCAACTTCCCTTTGAAGACCAGGTATCTTAAACTCCATCCATCTCAAAGTGATTTCATCATCCTTCCATCCTCTCAAGCTTGTTCTTCTGTAAATTATTTTCTCTAAATGCCACCATCATGCACGCAAACCAAGACATGTTTGCACCCTTATCTTCACAAACTCATCTTCCACATTATAGCTACCAGGTCTCATGACTTTATCTTCTAAATATGCCCCACTGTCCATCCTCTTGGCCAGTGCCAAAAAAAGAAGCCATTGGTTTTAGCAACTTCAAAGCTGTGGGTGACCTTGGAAAAACACTTTTCAGAGGAATGGTTGGGGGAGGAAGCCAGACTATAGCGGGTTGAAGAATAGTTGAGAAGTGAGGGATGGAACCAACATGTCATGACATCTGTTTCAAGAAGTTTGGCTGTAAAGCGGGGTTCCCAAGCACACCTTGTGAGTTCAGATCTTCATGCCATTTCCCTTTGATAGGGACGCTTTTCTTGCCTTTTTTTATTCAACTACCTAACTTGTCTTTCAGAATCAACTCAAATATTACTTTTCCTGACCCTCAGGTTCTGTTGGGGTCCCACCTGGGCACCCATTGCCCTTAGGCTTTCCTTACCATAGCAAAACACCAGTCACTCTGTAGTATCATTGTATCCCTGTGAGTATGTATCTCTCATTGGATTTGGAGACACCCCCCATCATCATCACCACCAAGGGCAGGAACTGGATCTAACCAGCCTGACTGGAACATGGTAGGTATCTAATTAGTATATTGAATTTATCTCAAACAGATCAAATATAGGGCTTGACTAGAACTAAGATCACCCAACTCTAAGTCCAGTTTCAAGTTAGGGACAATGACCAGTCCCAGAGCAATTCAAGAATCAGACAAACAAAACTCACTCTCAAGTGACTTCCCTCACTGTGCGCCTTCTGCAAAGGTGATCCAGTAGAGATTTCTGGTGGGGGTGGCCAGGAGCTCCAAACCAAAAAGGAGCTAGAGAGATCCAAGTACTAATCCAGGATTTTACCCTGAGGGAAGTTTGAGGTCCAGAGCATGCACCTCTGCAGCTGCACAGGGAGCCCGTGGCCCTGTCAGGCCCAGAAGAGAATGGAAAACACCACCTCATGTCCCTGTGGGATACCTGCCTCCAGATCTGGGAGGCTCGGAGGTAAAGTCATGTGGGTCACTTGGCAACGGGGCAGGGGATCCCCCAGAGACCTCATGGACAGAACCAAAGGACTTGATTCCTAGTCCTCTCCTTCTCCATAGGCCCAGCCTCTTTTGTGAGTGGGGACAGGGTTGTGTGACTCAGGAGGTCACATGCAAATAGATCCCTTCCCTCTGAAAAGCTGTTCTATACTTAGAAGATTTTAAAGGTTTATAGCCTTTTAAATCCTGTTTTTAGGAATCCCCACAGTAAACAAACTTGAATCATAGTTTGGGCATGGGGGATGCCTCAGAATGCTACGCTGCAAGTCCCAAGCCTCCTGCTGATGAATTAAGTGACTCTGGTCAAGTTATGGCCTCTCAGAACCTCAGTTTTCTCCTCTGTAAATAGCTACAGTCTTTCCTACATTGCCCACACCCAAGGCACAGTGAGAACCCAGCAGAGCCATGTCTACGCGACTGGTTCTAGGACTTCTGGGTTCTCAAAGATCAGACTCGCCAGGAGAAATTTTTAAACCACAGATTTCCAAGGTCAACCCTATGATATTAGAGCGTCCAGAGGTAGGATCTGAACACTTTTTTTTTTAAAGCCCTTAAGCAATTTTAATGCACAACCACACTGAGCACCACTGTGCTAGAAAAGGAGCTCACAGTTGACCACAGGTTCTCTAAGGCAAGCCCTCACCTTGCCCAGGCAAAGCACTGGGGACAGAGAGGATTCATCCCCAAATCCAGAAACACTGGAGGGTGGGCAGGGAGACAGTCAGGGACTAAATTTGCAATCTCTAATAGGCAATAGAGATGCCATAACAGGTTTTTCACTTCTTCCTCCCTCCCTTTATTCATTCACTTTGCTCCTTCAGTGAACAATGCCTGAGGCCCACTTGTGCCTGACCCTCCTGCACCAGGAATAAGGAGGATCAAAATAGACTGTTGCCATCACCAAGTAGTCATTGTCTTCCTTCTGTAAGCCCAGCACTGTGTCGGCTCTTCAGGGACAGAGCTGATCAGACCTGGTCTTTGCCTTGGAGGAAGTTGCAGGTCTCATGACAGAACAGAGACAGAAGTAAACAGATTTGAAACCAGGCAAAATGAAGACAGTACTAAGTATTAGAGCAGTGGGAGGGAGTGACCATGCCTGGAGGTCCGGAGAATCCTCCCTGAGGAGGTGACAGCCTTTGAGGTGGGTCTTAGAGGACAAGTGTTAGTCTGTCAGGTGAATATGGAAACTAAGTGTGTTTGCAGCTGAAAGAACAGAATGTGTAAAGGCTGAGAAGAGGGGAAAGGTCTGGAGCAACTAGAACAGAGGGTACAGCAAAGCAGCTGGAGCACAGGGGATAAGGAGCCCACGGTGGGAGAGACTGGCCCAGGCCAGATTCCGACGGTGGGGCTGCGGTTGGTGCCCTATGGGTGATGGGGAGCCATGGAATGTTTGTGAGCAGGGAAGGGATGTGACCAGGCTCAATTCTGGAGGCACATCCTGGTGGCCAGGATGGAGGCCGCGAGGGCTAAGTCAGCACTTACCCAGATTCGCCTCTCAACATTACAGGGGCTCCACGTGCGAGTCACACACCTGACCTTGGGACAAACCCGGCGGCTTCTGGGAGGGACGGTGGCTCCAGCTGGGGCCTGCTCAAGCCACAGAAACCCAAGAAGGGGGAGGGAGGGAGGTGTCAGAGGCCCTCTACATCTGGAGGGACTCAAGATTTCTTAATAGGCCCTACCAGAGTGAGCTGGGTGGGGACTGGGGTGTCTTCTTCCTCCTCAGCCCATGGTAACGGGGCTCGGAGGGAGTGGTCATTGTGCCAGAGTTGCTCAGAAAGAAGAAGTATCAGTGGCGTCTCTCCAGAACCAGCTCACCTCCGCCAGTTCAAGGCTGCTGAGGTGCCCAGCCTCCAGGTAGGCTAGAACCACTCTGATCTGCCCTCCCAGCCACCAGCCCCCTTCATTAAACCCCCAGCCTTGGCCTTGGCTGAGCTCCAGCCCTGTGATCCCTGGAATAACTGGGGTCAGGGGCTCTCCTTGGAGCCTCCACACAGAGGGGTATAAACCTGCAGGATGTGAAGACACAAAGCGCAGGTCACTCCTACAAAGGTACAAGTCAGAGAAGCCCACAGGCTTGACCGCTCAGGCATGAACACTCAGAGACAGGCACAAAGACACAGAGGTACAAACTCACACTTGGCTTGAGCAAGCCCTGGGGCCAGGGGGAAGTGTGTGTAGAGCAGTGGGAGGTGGAGGAGAGGGTGTGAGCAGAGAGCTGCGGTAAGCAGAGCCGCAGGAAGGCGGACAGGAAGAGAAGGGACAGGGCAGCTTCATAGAGTCACAGACTGCAGAACGGTCAGCCCTCACCTCCTTTTATTCCACCTCTCCTAAGGGAGACTGATCAGCCCTGAAAAGGGGAATTTGGAACTCAGAGCCATTTTAGCCCAACTGGGGGTCCTTCTACCCTGCCGACCACTGCCCCAGCCTCCTCACTCTTAGCTTCCCCTAATCCAGGCTCCACCCAGAAGGCTGAGTCTGCCCCGCAAAGTCTGATGAACAGCCCTTCCTGCTTCATGACCTTTACTATTCCCCTCAACCCTCAGGATAAAGTTCAGGCCCTTTGTAGCCCCTCAGAGGTCATCCTTCCCATTTCTTTCCTTTCGTGCTTTATCCTCCAGCCGGGGCAGGCTGCTGGCCCTGACACACACCTGCGCTCTTGTGAGCAAGCGCACGTGACACCTCACACAACTTCCCTCAAAATCTCACACTGACCTAGATTCCAATGCAGGCTTTTTCACTGACTTAAAACTATGAGCCTTTGGATACATCAAAACCCTTCTGAACCTCAGGTTCTCCGTCTGTAAAACGAGACTAAAAACATCAACTCCTACCAGAGTATTGGAAGATTAAATGATGTAATCAATTTATATCACCATGCCCAACCCTCAGGTGGGTGCCTGAGAGGGTTTCTGAAAGCATCCCAGTTTTTCCTGCTCCCTCCCAGAGACTTTTCTCTAGATGAGTAGGGCTCCACTGTGCCAGAGATAGAAGGAGCAAGCATGGAATCTGGAGACAGGCAGAGGGGAGTCAAGGCCAGGTTCGGCCACCCTTCAGGTGGGGGCTTTGGGCAGCTCCTCAAGCCCCCCCACTCCATTAGTCACTAAGCCTGTTGGCTCTACCTCCTAAACGTGTCTCATCCTTATCCGCTTGTCTCCTCCAGCAATGCCTTAGCCCAGACCTCCAGCCCCTCACCTGGACACTGTCCCAGCATCCATTTTTACCCTCTGTAATCCATTTCCTACCTACCAGCCAGACTATCTCTTTAAAAATACAAATCTGATACCCTTGCTGGTGTGGTTCGGCTGGTTGGAGCGTCATCCTATACACCAAACCGGCCAGGGCACCTATCTAGGTTGCAGGTTCAATTCTCAGTTGGGGTCCATATAGGAGGCAACCAATCAATGTTTCTCTCTCACATCAATGTTTTACTCTCTCTCTCCCTTTCTCTCTCTAATCTGAGCCCTGGCCAGGTAGTTCAGTTGGTTAGAGTGTCATCCCGATACTCAACAGTTGTGGGTTTGCTTCCTTGTCAAATCACATACAAAAATCAACCAATGAATGCGTGGATGGGTGGAACAACAAATCAATTCTCTCTCTCTCTCTCTCTCTCTCTCTCTCTCTCCTTCCTTCTCTCCCTCCTTCCTCCCCCTTTCTCTCTCTCAAAAAAAAAAATTAAAAATTTTAAACATACAAATCTGGTCTGACCTGTTCATGACATCCCTTTGCTTAAAGACTTCCTGGTACTCTTAAGAGAAACCAGCATCCTTAACACAGCCCCTAATGCCTGGCTCTGCCAACACTCCTTCCCGACTGCTCTCACTCCCTGAGCTCCAACCACCCCAGCCTTCCCTTTGTTCAATTTCCCAAAGTCTTTACACCTCTCAGGGCCTTTGCACATGCAGTTCCCTCTGCCTGGAAAGCTGTTCCATTCACTCGACCCCACCCCTTTTACCCAGTCTGTTTATCCTTCAGGCCTCATTTTAAGCCTTGTGTGAAATCCCACCTGAATCAGGTCATCAAGGTGGTCACACATTGAATACACACTGCATGTCTCTGTCAGAGAAGCTACCACAATTGCAATGGAATAAAAAGCCATGTAATTAGTTGCTTCATGTCTGGCTCCCCACTAGGCTGAGTCCAGGGCCCGCATCTCCTTAGTTCAGTTCTGATCTCTGGCCTTTGACCACAGTGCCTGACATGTAGTAGAAAGGCAGTAAACATTTGTTGTGTGTATGAATGAACTTCAGTCTTATCATTTGCAGAGAGGAACAATAATGCCAATCTCACAAGGCTGTCATGAGGAATAGCTAGAATTGCACCTGTACCACACCTGGCACATAATAGCTGCTCGATAAAAGATAGTTCCTTTCCCCCAGCTCACATACCATCCCCTTCTTGGAGACCCCCTCTCTCCCTCCTCCAGTGGCTGTCTTCTGTCCTTTTCTACTTGGGACTCAGGGCATCTGAGTCTGCACAAGTCTATTCATTCCCATATATGGAAACTGAGAACTCCTGGCAGGTGGAGACCGAATCTGAGTCACCCATGATTCCATGGCAGGTAAGATTGGGCAGGAGAGAGGGAGGGAATGGAGGCTCACCGGGGTGGAATTTGCCTCCAGCAGTGCCGTCTTCCATGCTCTGCAAAGCAAATGCCACCAGACAATGAGGGGACAGTTTGGCAAATGGACCCTTACAGTTTAGATCTAACTCCCCAACCCAGCCTCCAGCCCTAGTCTCTAGTGAAGGGAGAGATCTTTTTAATAGACAAAGGTGTTCCTCCCCTGCCCCAGTCACATGGATGGAACTCTCAGTTGACCTGGAACCTCATAATTCATTTAGTTCAGTTTTTACCCTTTAGGGAGGTCCAGTTTCCCCATCTAAACAACAGACAGCTGGGTCTCAGGGGTCCCTTTGGCCTTCATATTTGGACAGGACTGGGCTAGTTCTCTAGCTGCAGCCCCCCACCCCCCGCAATCCAAAACCTACAAACAGTTCTCCAATGCTCTGACCCCAGAGCCCTGGAAAAGCCCAGCAGACACAGAACAATTGGACTTTTGTTGGTTGCCATGGCACCTGTCTAGGGTAGACAAGGCAGCTCTGTGCTTTGTCCACCCAGAGCTCGGCCCCCCTTCCAGCTCCCACACAACCTATTGCAATCACTCTCCTACAATGCAAAGGCCAACTGATCCTCTCTTCCAGAGGGTAGGAAGAGAAAGAATGTGAGTGAGCAGCCAGTGCCTGGGGAAGATACACCCAGTCCCTCAGTGTGGATCTGAGCTTGACATTGGGGTACCCCCATGATAGGGTGGGCTGCCTGTTAGGTCAGGCCCTACCCCTCAGACCAGTTCCCCATCAGGACATCTTCTCTGAAGAGGATACTCTGAGGATGCCACAGGGCTCTGTTCCTTTGCCTCACCCCTAAGTGAAGGCTCGCCTCAGAGGCTGCTAAATACCTGATCTGAATGATTAGGGGCCACACACTTGAGGCAGGCATGCACACTCCCCCAACAGTCCTGAGCTCATCCCAGGCCATGTGAGGAGTTAACTGGGTACATTCCAACCACCATGAGCCCTCGAATCCACTCTTTCAGCCTCTACCAACCTGACTGGTCTCTCTGGCCCCTTTTCCTAACCTCAGGGAATAGGAAGGCCCAGTGAGGAGGTATCCCCAAGATACCATCCCATTCCCTCCTGGGAGTGACTCACATGGCATCATCCTGGGTCTCTGCGCACAGGTGCAGGCGGGAGCCCTCCCGTAGACTCACAGTCAGCAGGCCATCTCGGCTCCGGCCCTCTGGGGGCTGCACATCTAAAGTCAGACACACAGGGTTTCCATGGGTCACAGGCCCCAGGGCCCCCCAGTAAACCAAGAACAAGGATAGGAACTGATTTCTCTGGGTTCTATTTATTGGCCACTGCAAACCTGCTCTGATCCCACACACTTTCTTTGGGATTCTGTTCCACTCTTTGGAGCCTTTCAACCCTTCCACATTGCCTGCTTCCCTAGTTGGGTATGTCTAGCTTTCAGAAATCCTGTTGTAATTGTGGCCTGAGTCTTGTTGAGATTTGCTGTGTAACTCTGGGCCAGTCACTTACCTTCTTTGAGCCTCCCTTATTTCCCTTCATCTTTTCCCAGGTTCTAGTATCTAAAGAGCAGGAACTGGGACTGACTTATTTCTATGAGCCCAGCATAAGGCCGGGGCCCAGCACAAGGCCGGGGCCCAGCACAGGGAAGGAACTTGATAAGGATCTGATTTCTTAATTCATATCCACATGAATTGGAGTTGATAGAGGTCTAGATGCAATGTTAGTAAAAGCCCTCTGGAGGTTGCAAAGAGCCTTCCAATGCATGTGTTCTGGGACAGACATGATGGAAGGGCATGCCCACAGTCACAGTGTCAGAGGGGAGAGGGCTTCTTACCATGGCACTCCTGGCCAATCTTGATGTTGCGAACATTGAAGCGAATGAGCACACGGTCCTCCTCGTCCTGTGCATTTTCATCATGGTAGTAGCCCAGGGTCCCATCCAGCCACAAGGCGAACCAGTTTCGTTTCCAGCGACGAAGGATAGAGCCTGTGAGATATTCCAGACCCACCAGGCAGACTGATCGAACAGCCTGCTGGGCAGGGTGGGGGCAGGAGCCCTGGATGGGCTCCCAGAGTCCCTTTCCCCCAGTCCTCCAGTGTTGTAACCACCCTTCTTCATCTATCCCCTGACATGACAGCAGGTCCTCTTTCTGTGTTGCTCATCCATTGCCTTCCATTGGGCTTAATACATAGTAAGTATTCCATAAATGTTTTGAATGATAAATGAATGACCTGATTCCTCCCATGAGTGCTTCCAAGGCCAAGCCCCAGGTCTCTTCAAGGGCAAAGACCTATCCCTACCCTGAGTCCACACCTTAGCTCTTATCTCTGACTTGTGTAACTGTGACATTTACGTAGCATCTGCCTCTTCCACCAGATGGGGGTGGTCCACAGCTGGACCTGGGCTTAGTGGATGCTAAACTGAATAGCCTGAGGACAGGTCACGGAGGAGGGTAGGGAGCTCTTAGCCCAGGAGAGCTCTTGTTAAGACTATGACTCTGGGCACAGTGTGGGCCTGGAAGCTGAATCCTAGCTTCAGATATGTTGTGACTAGAAATCTTGACAGAAGGGGAAAAAAACTAAGACGGCTTCTTAGAGCCTTATAGATTCCAAAGCACAGAGGCATCTTTCATTTTGTTCTGAGCCTCCAGCATATGGCCAGCCCTGGACTGGGGTGGTGTGGACTCACACAGGATCAAACCCAGTGTCTGCGCTTGAAGAGCTCCCAGGCTGGGGCCTGCATGGAATGGGGGGTGGTGAGACCCATAGGTAAAGACAGTTATAGGAAGATTGATGCTGTAACAGGAGTATGAATGAGGCATTGGGGATCAGAGAAGCAAACCCAGTTTGGTGTTACAGCAGGGGCCAGGGTGGCGGATAGAAGAAAAGTCGAGAAGGCTCCTTACAGAAGGGAAATCTGAGATGGGTCTTGAAGAAAAGTAGAAGTTCACCAAGCAGTGAGGAATAGGAAGAACATTCCAGGAACAGGGAGAAGTGTGAACAGAAGGGAGGATAAAAAGGGCCTGGTTTTTGGGGAGAAGGGTTCATTCCGACAGACCCAGCAAGCCACTTTCCTCACTCCTCCCCTGGACAAGGTACAGGTCAGACACCGGCTTGGTCCAGGGCCACTCACTCTGTCTCCACAGCCAGCCGCCCCTCACCAGGGCCATTTCTTCAAAGGGAGCTTCCAGGATGGAGTCAGGCGGGACCTGTCAGAGGAGCCAGAGGACACACAGGACTCCTAAGCAGTTCCAGAGCTACTCTGGGGGAAGAAGCCCCCAGCCGGTCCTCCCGAGGGGAGTCACCAAGGAAACAAGGGAGTGTAAGTAAACAAACACGGCAAGCCTGCCATCTCCTCCCCATTCTCTGCTCCTGGCAGATAATGGCAGCACTGTCCTGCGAGGTCAGAGGGGCAGCTCCCACTGTGCTGGGGTGGGGGTGGGGTTCAGGAGCCTCAATTCCAATATCAGCTATATAACCTTAGCCAAGTCCCTTATTCCCAGTCTCTCTTTCTAGATTTGTATAAGTGTCTGTACAGTAACTTGGAGCCAGGATTCACACTCAGCAGCCTTATCTTCTAACCAGTAGGAGCTTTTAAAACTCCCGATACCCAGATCATACTATATTAAAAACTAAATCGAATGTTCTGTGGGCGAGAAAGAAACACTAATAGTTTTAAATTCTCCCCAGCTGATTTGATGTGCAGCAAACTTTGGGAAACCCTGCCCATACTACATTACCGTACCATGTCGCCACTGTAACGCTTGCTAGATGGGTAGGATATTTACTATTTTATAGATGCACAAACTAGGTGATAAATGCATTGACTTGTCCATGTATGTGATGGAACTTCGATTGGAATCTAAGGGCATTCTGTTCCTGAGGGCGACTTACCTGGGAGCAGGTGCCTCTGCCCCTCCCCCACTTGTTGCGTAGCAAGGGCTGGCACACCTGGGCTGAAAGGCCCGGCCTTGTCCCCGCTTCTCCTGCCTCTCCCGCCCCTGTCCAAGCCCTGACTCAGGTAAGACAAGAGCGCTAGGTGCAAACTCCCTCTCCGGCCTCCCCTTGATGCACCCACCTGTCTTCACCTGTTGCAGGATGCTGCTGCCAAAAACGACCGCTACTTGATGCTGCTGCCACCCAACCCGCTACGCCTGCGCTTTTGGCGCCCCAGGGCGCCTGGGGCATTTCACTCCCCGGACTACGCCTGCGACTCACCCCTCCTGGGCCCCGCCCTCCTGCCCCGCCTCAACCCTTGGGACGGGGCGGGGCGTGGGGAGATGCCTTCTGGGACTTGTAGTCTGCGGCTCTAGAACCTGGCAGAGGCCACCACTCCCGGGCGGCAGGCCTGTCCTACCTGAAGCACAGGTGAGGGGGGTGAGAGGCCGCACCTGCGACTTTACTTTGCTGCTAAGACATTTGTTCACTGATTTATCATGAAATCCTTTTTTCCTAAGAACCTTGAACTCATTTTCTAGAAAAAAAGTAAGTTGCAAGGGAGAAGCCAGGCTCCTAATTTTACCATACTTTCTCAATTCCCAATTAGTAACCTAGCACTACACTGGACGAGGCCCTGCCTCTTTCCTTCCCCAGCTTCCAGTCTGGTTGGGGAGGCCGCGTGAACACAATTAGAGAACAGGGTGTGATTTTACAATGGGAAGGAAGAGTCTGACTTTGCCCAAGAGGTTCAGGAAGGCTTCCCAGAGGAGGCCAAAAAGGGTCTTGAAGGGTGAGTAGGAAACCTAAGAGATTCATGCACACTGAACAAGGAAGTTCAAAAGAGTGCCCAGCATTTCAGTGCAGGGGTGGGGAGGGCACAGCAGAGGCAGGTGATGACGCGGCAGGGGTTGCAAGGATGTAACATGAAGTAAAGCGTCGGATGATGGGCTCAATGGTGACATAGTGTGGAGCGTGGGGTTAGAGTTTCAAGATGGGGAGTTAGGTGGTCGGATGTATGGACTGGAAAGGTACCTCGAGGACAGTAAAAGAGATGGAAGGGAACCCACCCGGAGAAAGAAGGCTATTTCTGTATCTACCACCGCATTCTGCCCATCTGGGACCATTTCCTTGAAGAGCCAAAAAAACCCCACCTACCAGCAAAACCAGGTTGTCATTCAGAGAAGGGCTTGTCAGGGCCTGAAAGGCTCCTGGTCCGATCCCCTGTTTAGAAAGGGCACCCACCCTGCCGTATCCCACAGACTTCTTCCTTACCGGAGCTGCAGGGCTCATGGTTCCTGACCCCCGGGGCTGCATTTCCCAGAAGTCTCCTGCAGGGGGGCATTTCTCTGAGCGCCTTAGGGATTAGGGGATCAGGAAGGTGCTACCAAGTCAGAGCCGGAAGGGGGAGGCGAGGAAGAGGGTCATACAGATCCCAGAGAAAGTCATTTCTCTTCAGTCCCTTCCCCAACCTCCCCGACTGATCTTGGCTTCAGACTTCCAATTCTTTGGATAACAAACAAATCACCCGTAATTTAGAGGCGGTCTTGGCCTAGCACCGCTAAAATTCCGGGGGCCAGGGGCGGGGCTGGTCCTCCTGCTTCTGTTGGGGGAGGGAGAGGGGGAGGGTGGGGAAGAGAAGAGGGGTAAGGGAAGGGAGGGGGGAGGGAATGAGGAGGGGTTGGGCAGGGCTCAGTTTTCTTTCTCCCTCCAGTTAGGACTGTGCCATTACCCACCAGTCCTGGGTGCACAGCCTGCCCCTTTTAGCTTCCTTCTTTGGCGTCTGGGTTTCTGTCATCCTGACCTTGAGCCACTGCAGCGCTTCGGCCCTTCGTGAGGTGCGTGCGTTGCTGGAGGATTCACCTTGGCTGATCCTATTAGCCATTGAGTTCATCCCCTCCGTCCAGCCTCACTTACCAGCTCTTTCCAAATGACGCTGTTCTCCACCCTTGTGCCTTTCTGTCCCTGGAACTTCCAACCTTCTCCAAACCAAGATTTCCGCCCCTACAGTAGAAAGACAGAAGGAGGGAAGAAAGGAACTAGAGACCAGGAGGAAGAGAAAGATGGAGCTTGGCCTCAGGGAATCTCGACCCAGACCCCCACCCCAGCTCTCCCTGCTCCGCTCTGTGGAGGGCTGTTTGGCTTCTTCATAAAGGGGTGAGGTGGGGAATCGTGTGCACAGCTCTAGATGACATTGTCTGGATTTAGCAACCAGATGAAAAGGGAAAGTTCTCTAGCAGCAGTGTGGAATTCAAGGGGAAGACTTCCCCATTATTCTCCCAAAGAGGGGGCACTATAATGAGGAAAAGGGGGGAAGAGGATACTTTGCATATTAAAACTACAGCTGTTGCTACAGAATCTAAATGCAGCCTGACCTGACTGGCCTGTGTCTCTAAAATGTTGGTCCAACCCTGGCTGGTGGCACAGTGGTTAAGGTGCGGGCCTGTGAACCCAAATGTCGCTGGTTCGATTCCCAGCCAGAGCACATTACCAGGTTGCAAGCCAGGTCTCCAGCCAGGTCCTTAGCTGGAGGCAGGTGAAAGGCAACCATACATTGATGTTTCTCTTCCTCTCTGCCTCCCTACCTTCCCCTTTCTCAAAACATAATAAATAAAACTCTTTAAAAATATATAATAATAAAATAAAATGTTGGTCCAAAACTCTTTTTGAAATGCTAATAAAGGGTATAGATTCTGCCCAGGAATAAAATGCACACACATCACATTTTGCATTTAATTTCTGGGAGATCATAGACTTCTGAAGCCTGATGATTACTGTTGAGATTGTTGTTAATTTCCAAAGCTGTGTAGTCTGGTGGAAAGAGTGTGATTGACAAGCGAGGGGTGCTGAAAGCATAGCAGAAATCCCAGCTCCAGCAGTCCTGCCTTTGAGAGACTATCAGTTTAAATCACCTAAGATTTATTAAGACCAACAAGCCAACAGTGACTTTCATGTTTCTCTTGTAAGTGTGGTACGTATAACTTTTTAAAAAATGACACTATTACAGATGTCCCTTGTTTCCCCCTCCCTTTTGCCCCCCTCCACCTAGCCTCCATCCCCCCACTTCACCACATTGTTTTTTGTGTCCATGGGCTATGCATATATGCATATATGTTCTTTGGCTAAACTCTTCCAGTCCCCTACCTCCTCCCCTCTGAGATCTTTCATTCTGTTCCATGTATCCAGGCCTCTGGTTTTATTTTGTTCATCGGTTTATTTTGTTCATTAGATTCCACATATGAATGAGATTGTATGGTGTTTGTCTTTCTCCGACTGGCTTATTTCACTTAGCATAATAATCTCTGGGTCTATCACTGCTGTTGAAAAGGGTAAGTTCCTTCTTTTTTATAGCTGCATAGTATTCCATTGTGTAACTATACCACATGTTTTTATTCATTCATCTACTGATGGGCACTTGGGCTGTTTTCAGATTTTGGCTATTGTAAATAATGCAGCTATGAACATAGGGGTGCACATATTCTTTCTGAATTTGTTTTGGGATTCTAAGGATGTATTGCCAGAAGTAGAGTTGCTGGGTCAAATGGCAGTTCCATTTTCAGGGGTTTTATTTTATTTTACTTTCAAGAGATAGGGGGAAAGGTAGGGAGAAAGAGAGAGAAACATTGATGTGGGAAAGAAACATCCTATATGCAGCAACCATAAGGGCTAGGGCTCCATTTTCAGTTTTTTTGAGGAAACTCCATACTGTTTTCCATAATGGCTGCACCAGTTTGCATTCCCACCAGCAGTGCATGAGAGTTCTCTTTTCTCCACATCCTCACCAGCACTTGCTGTTTGTTGATTTATTTGTGGTAGTCATTCTGGCAGGTGTGAGGTGATACCTCATTGTGGTTTTAATTTGCATTTGTCTGATGATTAATGATGTTGAACATTTTTTCATATGTCTATTGGCAGCTACTTATATGTCCTCTTAGGAAAAGTGTCTCTTCATGTTCTTTGCCCTTTTTTGAGTTATCTTCCTGGTGTTGAGTTGTATCAGTTCTTTATATACTTTGGAAATTAACCCCTTATCAGATATATCACTGGCAAAGATGTTTTCCCATACAGTGGGGTTCCCTTTTCATTTTGTTGATAGTTTCCTTTGCTGTGCAGAATTTTTAGTTTGTGGTAGTTCCTTTCATTTGTTTTTTTCCCTTGTTTTCCTTGCAATAGAAAATACATCAGAAAAAAATATTGCTACAGTGTCCGAGATTTTATGGTCTGTGTTTTCTTCTAGAATTTTTTTTTTTTTTCAATATATGGTTGCCTTTTACCTGCCTCCAGCCACAGACCTGGCTGGAGACCTGGCTTGCAACCTGGTTATGTGCCCTGGCTGGGGAATCGAACCAGTGACCTTTGGGTTCACAGGCCGGCACCTTATCCATTGTGCTACCAGCCAGGGCTCTTCTAGAATTTTTATGATTATGGGACTTACATTTAAGTCTCTTATCCATTTTGAATTTATTCTTGTGTGTGGTGTAAATTGGTGGTCTACTTTCCTCCTCCTCCTCCTCCTTCTCCTCCTTCTTCTTTTTTGAATGTACTAGTCCAGTTTTCCCAACCTCACTTATTGAAGAGACAGTTTTTCACATGTACATATGTTTGCATTTCTCTTGATTGTGATATTTCTGGGTCATATGGTAACCACATGTTTAATATTCTAAGAACCATCAAAACTAGTTTTCGAAGTGGCAATATCATT
The DNA here is from genome assembly GCA_004026585.1 of Noctilio leporinus. Lineage (NCBI taxonomy): Eukaryota > Metazoa > Chordata > Mammalia > Chiroptera > Noctilionidae > Noctilio > Noctilio leporinus. Next base: position 31,271 of record PVIW01010208.1, read on the forward strand.
TTACATTCCCACTAGCAAACTGTGAGAGTTCAAGTTTTTCCACAATCCTCATTATTGTCTGTCTTTTTTATTATAGCCCTTGTATTAGGTGAAAAGTATCTCTTTGTGGTTGTGAATTTTATTTTCCCTAATGACCAATGATGTTGAACACCTTTTCATGTGCTTGTTAGCCATTTGTATATCCTCTTTGGAGAAATGTTTATTCTAATCTTTTGTCTGTGTTTTAGTTAGATAATTTATTTTTAATGTTGAATTATAAAAAGTTTTTTAGACTAAAAAATGTAAATAACTTAAAAATAATTTTGAAGAAAAAGATAAATGAAATAGTATAAGGTCCTTGAAGTGTTTCAGGAGTCTGAGAAGGGCTATGTGGAGACTCTGTGAACCCTGAAAGTAACATTTACATTTCCTGGATTGCAGCATCCAGAAAATAATCCAGCCCATGAGGTGAGGTAAGAACAACAATCTCTTGGTGAAAAGCCATCTTGGAGGAGTGCATCCAGGCTCCCTGGAGCAGAAGTTAGTTTTTGTGTCAACCTGCCTGGGCTATGCCACATAGTTATGTAATCAAATGCTAATCTAAGTGTTGCTGTGGAGTATTTTGTAGATGTGGTTAATCTCTATAAATCAGTTGACTTTAAGTTAAGGAGATTATCCTTAATAATCATTCTATTAGTTGAAGGGTCTGAAGAGCAAAACAGTGTCCTCTGAAGAAGACTATATGGTATGGGAACTGTAGTCTCAGTCCATGCCTGAGAATTTTCAGCCTGCTGGCCCACCCTACAGATTTCAGACTTGCCAGCCATCCCCCGTCCCCATTGCATAAGCCAATTCCTTAGATACATCTCTATATCTATTTGTTCTGTCTCTCTGGATAGCACTGACTGACACAGGGAAGAAGAAGACATCTTGCCATGAATCCTCCATCTGAATCTATTGGAAGCATCAGGTTTAGAAATGGAGGAGGAGAACCTGGTATCCAAAGAGAGGGTCTGAAGTGAGGGCATTGAGACAGAAGGAAAAACAGCATCCCATCTCAGAGATGGAGATTGGGAGATGCAAATAGTCCCTGAAAAAAAATGCTCCAACTGGATCATCAGATGCATAAGGATCCATTTCTAAAAGGTCAAGTTTAATCACTGTTTCCATTGGTCTTTGTCTTATGTCTGCAATCTCTTGTCTTGAAATGAGGAGAGAACCAGCCTCCCGTGCTCTTGTTCAATGATCCTAACCTTTCAGTTCAACAGAAATAATCTGGCTTTGAGAAGAACAAATAATACTTTTTAGCTTTTTTTCAAAGTCTTTGACTTGCTCTCTGAAGATCTTCAACTCTTCATTCACATGTTCATCTTATCTGCTTCAGAACCTTCCTCTTCTTACTCCAAATGATAATGGACAGATAATTTCTTAAGAAACGCCATTTCTTTCTCTTGGCAAAGTTCAATCACTTCATTTCCTCTCCTCTGAAGATTTTGCTGTGCACTTTTTCAGTCAAGGTTTGCTCAGCCTAAAGACTTTTTTTTTTTTTAATTTGATTTATTATTTTTAGAGAGAGGGGAAGGGAGAGAGGCAGAGAGGGAGACATCAACGTATGGTTGCCTTTCACCTGCCTCCAGCTACAGACCTGCTGGAGACCTGGCTTGCAACCTGGTTATGTGCCCTGGCTGGGGAATCGAACCAGCGACCTTTGGGTTCGCAGGCTGGTGCCTCAACCACTGTGCCACCAGCCAGGGCTAAGATTTTTACATTGATCTGTCACGTGGGCTTTTCTGTTTTCTTTTTTAGAAACGTTGATGTAGCATTGATTTTTCTCTCCTTCTTGGATGTTTAATTGCATCTTAACCTTTCAACATCAGTCAGTCCTAGCTCCTCTTGTTTGGTCATAAATACTGTCTTTATCTGCTTATTCCAAGTTTTACCCATGTTTTCTTCTCAATGGGAAGTTGCCAGGTCTTTCATCTTAGCCAACATTTCTCTGGACACTTGGTCTAGACTCTGCACACAGGCCAGGGAGAGCTGTACAAATCTTTCCTTTGCTGCCTGTTTAGTTTTAAGTTTGCTCTTGCTTTTTCCTACTTGCATTTTTCTGGTTTTGGTTTCTGCTTCAACAAACAGGTTCTTTCTCACATTATAAGAAATCGGCTTATCTTGATCTGAATACTGAATTTTTCTTTTCCTAGATGGTTTGTTATTAAGCATAAGATATACCAAATCATGGGGTTAGATGTATGGAGGGTGTCAGGCACTTCCAGCACATCTATCATTTCAGTGTGAAACTGACAAGAGCTTTAATTCTATTAGAACTCCTGTTGAATTGCTATGGGTGTGACTTTTAGTACAGAAAATATTATTTTCTCATTGATTAATAGATTCTGCCTAAAACCAAGACAACTGTTAACACACATACTGTCACAGCAAACATAACTATTTCACACTGATGCCTGGGAAGGGGAGACTTGGTCTCATGTTGTCAGATACTTCTGCATAGAATTGTTCGATGTCTCTCAAGTTTACCAGCAATGCAGATCCACAGCAGGAAGAAGGCCCTCCATGGTGCCCAGGCTGCACAGAGACCCCTCTGTTATCACCAAGTCCTCCTGGGCTAACAAATTTCCTCCTCTTCCTTCTTTTTATTTTTTAGGAATTGACAGAGAAAATATGAAAAATAAGAACAGGGAGGAACAGGGAGGAGACTGGCTCTCCAGAAGTCAGGGCAGACTAGAACGCCGCTGTGATCAGAGCAACTGTGGCAAATTCTGCTAGCTCCAATATTCATTCTCCTCCTCATCCTTAGTAGAACCCTAGGTTCACATTTGTGCACATAGCCACTGGGCATAAAGACCACATCTCTTTCCTAGTCTCTTTTCCAGCATAATGTGGTCTTGTGAGCAAATTCTAGCAAATGAGACACAGGCAGAAATATCCTGTGCAACTTTAGGAAGTGTCCTTAGAAGGAGGGGGTATAGCTTTCTTTGTTCCTTTCATGTTCTGTCGGTTGAAAGGCCGTCATTATGGCTGGAGCTTGAGCAGCCACCTTGGATCCTGAGAAAAAAGCCATGTGCTGAGGACAGTGGAACAAGAGAGAAAGAGCCTGGGCCCCTGAAATTGTGTAGGGTCAAAGCAGTTCTAATTACTTACCTATGGACTTCACTTGTGTGAACGAGAAATAAACTTTTCTTCATTTAAGCCACTATGACTTTAATTATTCTGTCACTCACAGGTACCTAACTAATTAATGGTGAATTCAGTACCTGGAAATAGTGCGCTGCAAATGACAGAATCTACATGCTTAATTAATGAGCACAGTTGAGTTGTAGATGGCAAGGACTCAGGCACTGCACATTGGGAAGCTGTGACTCCTCCTTATGCAAAGCTAAAACATTTGGTCAAAACCTTGTGTAGGTGACTCATTTGGTTGGAGTGTCACCCCATGCACCAGAGGTTGCAGGTTTGATTCTCAGTCAGGGCACATACTCAGGCTGGGGTTTGATTCCCAGCTAGGGCATGTATGGGAGGCTGCCAATCATGTTTCTCTCTCTCTCTCTCTCTCTCTCTCTCTCTTTCTCCCTCCCTCCCTCCCTCCATCTCTTTCTAAAATCAATGGATATCCCTGGCTGGTGTGTCTCAGTTGGTTGGGTATCATCCTATAGAGTGAAAGGTTGCCAGTTTGATTCCCAGTAAGCACATGTTTCTCCCCCACACTGATGTTTATCTTTCTCCCTACCTTCCCCTCCTCTATAAATTAAAAATAATAACCCTGGCTGGTAGCACAGTGGATAAGGTGCTGGCCTGTGAACCCAAAGGTCGCTGGTTCGATTCTCCAGCCAGGGCACATAACCAGGTTGCAAGCCAGGTCTCCAACCAAGTCTGTAGCTGGAGGCAGGTGAAAGGCAACCATACTTTGAAAAAATAATAATAATAAATAATAATAAAATAAAATGACAAATCCTTGGGTGAGAATTAAGAAAAACAGACCTGCATGTTGAAAAACAAACAAAACCCTGTGTGTGTTAGTTACCAACTACTATGTGGCAAATTACCCCCAAACTTAGTGGATTAAAATAATAAGCATTTTATTATCTCTCACAAATCTTTTGGTTGACTGTGATCAACTGTGTGGTTTTTCTGCCAGTCTCACAGGGTCTTGGATGAGGTTTCAGTCAGATGGTGGCTGGGGATGGAACATCCAAGATGACTTCACTTGTGTGTGCGTGACTTCTTGGTGAGATGGCTGGAAGGACTATGACCTTTCTCTCCATGTGGCTTAGTGTGGGCTTCTTTACATGCTAGCTAGATCCCAAGTATGCAAAAATGAAAGCTTCCAGACTTCCTTAAGCTTTAAAGTGAGTCCCAGGATCAGCCCATATAGAAAGGGAGGGTTCTACACATGGCTGTGTTTGTAGGAGGCAGTCTTTAGGCACTAGCTACCTCACCCTAAAGGGCATATCATGGGCTGACTGAGGTTGTAGCAATGCAATGTAGCAATGTAGAGGTAGGAAAATTGAGAACAGTGGTCTCTGGTTCCTTCTTGCTACTTTTAGCAAAGTCCTAGTAGAGAAAAAGAGAGAAGCTCAAACTAGAGTTAGCTATTCTGTACAACTTTGCCAAGGGAGGGACTCTTTACTATAACCTATAATCTGGGTTGACTGAACATCCTGTAATTTTGAGTTTTGCAGAGTTCAAAACACCAATTACTTCCACACTGGAGCACTTATAAGTAGTAACTGCAAAGTGGCAGCTGTGAGAGGAGTTAAGACTAAGCCTTAGAAAGGCCATGAGCCTGTTGGCAAAGAAGCATGGTGTTTTCCTACCCAGCCTTCATTCAGAGAGCCTGAAGACAGCCATCACCCAGTTGGGGGAATGACCTGTAAGCAGATGATCAGTCATTTTTTTTTTTTTTAAGGTAAAAATCTTTTTTTTTTTTTTTAAGATTTTATTTATTTATTTTTAGAAAGAGGGGAAGGGAGAGAGGCAGAGAGGGAGAGAGACATCAATGTATGGTTGCTTTTCACCTGCCTCTGGCCACAGACCTGACTGGGAACCTGGTTTGCAACCTTGTTATGTGCCCTGGCTGAGGAATTCAACTTGCGACCTTCGGGTTCACAGGCTGGCGCCTTATCCACTGTGCTACCAGCCAGGGGATGATCAGTCTTTAGGTTTGAAAACCAGTCTAGATAAGGTCTTGGGATGTGGTTAATCACTTTGGAGTGGACCAGAACCAAATAGATCAAAGGTCTACTAAATTTTTGAAGAAATTGTATTATCAATGTAATACCAAACTCTGCCTGCTAAAACCTGTGATTGCTCAGCCCTAAGAACATTCCTTGGGGCCTTGAACCTGAAACAGCAAGAAGTTGCTTTGGATGACTTCCTCCTGAAGGTTCCTGTGGCCAGAGTATGGATCTGAATCAACATGAGATCATCCTAGCAGTGATCAAGGGCTCTTGGACTTAGTGGAATCTGGAAATAGGACCATCCTCTTTGAGTAAGCCCCCAGAGTTCTTGGACAATTCTGGGTTTGGGGACCAAGAAAGATATGCCAAAACCCTTTTAAGAAAGAGAGATATTGCCCTGGCTTAAGGCTCAGTGGATAGGTGCCAGCCTGCGAACCTAAAGGTCGCTGGTTTGATTCCCCAGCCAGAGCACATAACCAGGTCTCCAGCCAGGTCTCCAGCCAGGTCCATAGCTGGAGGCAGGTGAAAGGCAACCATACACTGATGTTTCTCTCTCTTTCTTCCTCCCTCTTTGCCCTTCTCTCTAAAAATAATGAATAAAATCTTTTTAAAAAATGATTAAAAAAAAAAAAAAAAAGAATTAGAGAAATCACACTTTTTGTGCCCCAACTGGACTAAGCTAGTTCTGTGTGGTGGCAGGATTCCTGAGAGTTGTTCTGATTATAAGTAATCAATATTGCCTAGTAAGGTATAATTTCTGTTGGTGAATAGTCAATTGTTGTTAACTTGATAATGTATTTAATCCCTGGTCAGGGCACGTACAAGAATCAACCAATCAATGTTTCTCTCTTTCTCTCATCAATGAAAATAAAAGTTTAAAAATAAATAACATTACTTTTAGAAAGATATTTAGTAGGTGATTAATAATCACTCATTGACTATATATGAAAGTGAATCTATTAAATTAAAAGATCTTTTATTTTAATATCTGTGTGCTGGTCATCAGGAGACCACAAGGAGCCTCGCAGTGGGCTGAACCACCCTTGGAGGATCAGGGGCATTGTGGGGCCCAGTACACTGCCGTCACACTTCCATTCCGAGGGCTGATGGTACAACCCTGAGACAGTACACATTTTGGCAAGGCATAGGATTGAAAAGGAAACCAATAGTACTTAATTTTGATGATCAATATATAAAAAGCACTTGCAATATAGTAAGGTATGTGCTTCTTTATTAACACATTCAATGACATAATCTAGAAGTAGGTTTAATAACTTAATTTTATTAAGTGAGTGATGAGTGTAAATGATACAAAGATCTGGAACAACTTATAATGTGGTATGACAATATTCAATTTCCGCTAGTGACTATTCACTGTTAATACTACTGCAGTTTGGTTGCCTATATTCATAGTTGAAGGAAATACTAAATTTCATTAAGGATTAATGACTATGAAGATGTAGTTTTAAAAAACATTTTTCCCATTCGAGGTTACAGACCTCATAAATTATGTGGGTCTGTACATCTCAGATCAAAATACCGTTTTCTAGAAGGGGTATTCATAAGTACTATGGTATTTATTCCCCAGTTGTTAAAGTGACCCTAGCCCTGGTCCCTGTGGCTCAGTTGGTTGTAACACTGTCCTACAGAAAGATTGTGGGTTGCAGTCAGAGCACGTAGCTATGTTGTAGGTTCTCATCCTGGTTGAGGCGCATACCATACCCACTCTGGGCTCATATACAAGGTGGCCAATTGACACTTCTCTCTCACATGGATGTTCCTCTTTCTCTTTTTTTCTCTAAAAGTGAAAAAAAGAGATGTCCTTAGGTGAGGATAATGTGACCTTAGTCTTCTGAGCTTAGTCTTCAACTGAACAAGTGGTTAAAGAATTTCATTTTAGCCTGGCTGGTGTGGCTCAGTGGTTTGAATGCCCTGTGAACAAAAGGGCCATAGGTTTGATTCCCAGTCAGGGCACATGCCTGGGTTGCAAGCCAGGTCCCCAGTTGGGGGCGCTCGAGAGGCAACTACTCTCCCCCCACCTTCCCCTCTCTCTAAAAATAAACAAAAATGTAAAAGAATGTCATTTAAAAATTTTTATTCATTATTTTTAGAGAGAGGGGAAGGGAGGGAGGGAGAAAGGGAGAGAAACATCAATATGTGGTTGCCTTTCACCTGCCTTCAGCTGGGGACAAGACCTGGCTTGCAATCCGGGTACTGCCCTGACTGGGAATCAAACCAGCGACAGTTGGGTTTGCAGGCTGGTGCGCAATCCACTGAGCCACACCAGCCAGGAATAATAAAAAAATATAAAATATATATCCAGTTATTTGCTTTCATCAGAGCACCCGCAGATCTCCATCTGGCCTTTCTGCTTGTGAGCAGGCTAAAAACATCTTAAATTGTTTCTGGTTGTAGGCCCTGGCTGGTAGCACAGTGGATAAAGGCCCCGAACCCAAAGGTCGCAGGTTCGATTCCCCAGCCAGGGCACATAATCAGGCTGCAGACCAGTCTCTGTGCCTGGAGGCATGTGAAACACAACCATACATCGATGTTTCTCTCCCTCTCTGCCTCTCTCCCTTCCCCTCTTTCTAAATAATGAAATAAAATCTTAAAAAAAAAAAATTGTTTCTGGTTGTAGCCAAATCCCTGCAATTGATAAAAATGTGTGACTCCCCCTAGTGGCCATGATTGGTTACTGCATCCAAGCTGAGCGCTTAGATCAGTACAGGACTTTACCAACGCTTTAGCCAAGGTGAAGAACTGGGTAAATTGGATACCGTTGTGAGATGGCGTTTTAGAGCAGCCTTTCTAACCGAGGTGACCTGTAAGTCCCCGGCTTGGGTAGCACCTATAAAGTTACCTCTAACCCTGATGATTTCCATCAGCAGCCTGACTTCTGGAGCCGACATGGGTTAGAATGGGGAGATTGGAAGGGGCACAGAAGTTTTTTCCTGAAAAACGAAACAAAACAAAAAAAATAAGCAGTTGCTAGAGACTGTGGCGTAGGCACGCTCGGAGCACAGTATTTCGGAGGGCCCTGGGTGTGCCTATATGGCAGAAATCCGCTTCTCAGGAGCATCTACCTTCCCTACATGTGACAGGCACAGAAAGGGAGACAGGAATGAATGCATACTGAGTACGATAGAAAGCAGTATAGGGTTTTCAACAAAGAAATAATATGATGTGATTTATGTTTTCAAAAGCTTGCTGCCTGGAGAGGTGAGAGAAACTGGTGATTTCTTGAGATGAGACCTGGTAGATGAAGGGCCTTACCCTACCTGCAGCTTGAGGAGCAAGTCTGGCTGAGAGGACTGAGCCAGTTGCAATCACTAAATATTGACATTGGTCAATTGTAGTTTATATCCACCCTACTGTCACTATCCTAAGATTCCCTCTTTGCTCAACATTGTCATGCTAAGAGGTTATGGGACACACACAGCTAGCCCCACTCAGCAGTGCAAATGTAAAATGGGACACAACAGGGGGAAAATACAAGAAGAGAAGTAGGGCACAGGCAGACCGTGGAACTCTCATTACCCCACTGCATCTTGCCAGAGTCCCAGTAGAAAGCACCCTATTCCAGTAATGCTGAAATGGAGAAGGAAAGTATTTTGCTGCCATGAACGATAAAAAAAAAAAAGGTTTTTTTTTCTTAAAATTTTTTAAAACACTGATAACAATATCATATTCATTTAAGGTGTACAACATATATAAGATATTTATATAGCCCTAGCTGGTGGCTCAGTGAACAGGTCATTAGTTCAATTCCCAGCCGGGGCACATAACCAGGTTGCAAGCCAGGTCTCCAGCCAGATCCACAGCTGGAGGCAGGTGAAAGGCAACCATACATACATTGATGTCTCTCTCCCTCTCTGCCTCCCTCCATGCCCTTCTCTCTAAAAGTAATGAATAAAATCTTAAAAAAAAAAAAAAGATTATTTAGCCCTGGCTAGTGGCACAGTGGATAAGGCGCCTGCCTGCAAACCCAAAGGTCGCTGGTTCGATTCCTCAGCCAGGCCACATAACCAGGTTGCAAGCCAGGTCTCCAGCCAGTTCCTTAGTTAGAAGCAGGTGAAAGGCAACCATACATTGTTGTCTCTTTCCCTCTCTGCCTCTCTCCCTTCCCCTCTCTCTACAAATAATACAATCTTTACAAAAGAAAGATTATTTATATAACTTGCAAAGGAACCTTTAAATGGAGTGCATATGGGGAGGGAACAGGTATTTGACAATGTCTCAATGGAAACACCCCTATCAAGGAAGTGGTCTAGTTAGAAACAGGGAGCCCCTGGAACCCTGTGGCTGATACCATTGGGCTAATTCAGAAATGATGAGCTGGTTGTCTTGGGAGAGGAAATGGGTCTCTAAGGCTATTCAGGTGTGTCTCTTCCCACACTTAAAATAAATTCTGTGACAATTAGGATGTTTCTGGCTGTCACTGAGTCTTAACTGAAAGTGACTTAAACCGTACAAGTTTTATAATCTTTCTCAACAGGAAGTCAGCAGAACAGTCCCTAAATTGACTCAATGACTCAGCCTCCCTCAGCCACCCTCCTGGGCAATGTCTCCCACCAAGGTTGCAAGATGGCTTCTGCAGATCCAAATATTACACGGTTACAGGACAATGTGCAAAATCTAACCCCCCCTTGTCTCTCTTTTTCCTTTTCATTCTGGGATGGAACCTTTTTCTTAAAATTCTACCCCCACTCTCCACCAGGAGACTTCCCCTTTCAGCTCACCTGTCAGGACTGGAGCACACACGCTCCACTACACCAACTTCAAGGATGAGAACTGTTATCACGGCAGGCTTGGAAAGTCATAGTTTATCCTGTCAACAGGGAAAAAAGAGAGAGGGACCTGTTAGGCAGTAACCACTTCTATTTGCCATTACAATGTTTTTGTTCTTGTCTTTGATTACAAAAGTCATATATGTTCATTGCAGAAAATTAGGGAACTCCAGGAAAGGACAAAGAAGAAAATAAAATCTCTTAATATTCTACCATCTAGATTTAACTACTGTCTTACCCAATTTTAGCGTATGTGCTGCTAAAGTGAGACTGTCTTATTCATTTTGCACTTGGTTTATCCATCTCTGCACTTCACTCCTCCCAGCCCCCTCTACCTTTATTTTGCACTATCTCCTTAAAGCTGCCCACCCTCTCAAGCAATAAGTTTGTTGTAGGCCATGACCCAAACTTCCTCCTCACTTTTTTAACTTTGCAAAAAAGAATCAGAAAATCAGAGATAACAGAGTATGTATAATGGATGTCTACAATTTAAAGAATAATGATAAAACAAATACTTGTGTTCCTGGCTGGTGTGGCTCAATGGATTGGGTGCTGGCCTGTGAATCAGAGTCACTGGTTTGATTTCCGGTCAAGGCACAAGCCTGGGTTGCAGGCTGGGTCCTCCATGATTTTACCAAATAGTGATGTATCCCAAAATAGTGATGTAACCAGTCAGGATGCTTGGTTGTGGATAGGGCGCCGGCTTGCAAACCCAAAGGTCGCTGGTTTGATTCCCCAGCCAGGGCACATAACCAGGTTGCAAGCCAGGTCTCCAGCCAGGTCTGTAGCTGGAGGCAGGTGAAAGGCAACCACACATTGATGTCTTTCTTCCTCTCTACCTCTCTCCCTACCCCTCTCTTTGGAAATAGTAAATAAAATCTTAAAAAAAAAAGTCTTGGCCCTGGCTGGTGTCACAGTGGATAAAGTGCTAATCTGCAAACCCAAAAGGTCGCTGGTTCGAGTTCCAGCCATGGCAACATAACCAGGTTGCAAGCCAGGTCTCCAGCCAGGTCTGTAGCTGGAGGCAGGTGAAAGGCAATCATACATTGTTGTCTCTTTCCCTCTTGTTTTTGGAGAGAGGGGAAGGGAGAGAGGCAGAGAGGGAGAGAAGCATCAATGTATGGTTGCCTTTCATCTGCCTCCAGCTAAGGATGTGGCTGGAGACCTGGCTTGCAACCTGATTATGTGCCCTGACTGGGAATTGAACAATCGAACTTTGAGTTCACAGGTCGGAATAAATAAAAATCTTTAAAAAGACAAGTGTATTCAGTTTTTAAAAACAAAAATAAATGAATACATAAAAGTCTCAGAGAAAAATCTTTGTGTTAGTGGTAAGTTCCTTTTGCTATAACAATGATCTTACATGACCTAAATAGATCTTCTTTAACAGTTCAAGTTAAATAGATATAAATGATCTATTTCTGCATTAAAAGTTATCCCAAAACTCAGTGGCTTAAAACAATAGACATTTATTGCCTCACATATTTTTTTGTGGTCGAGAATTTGGAAGTGGCTTAACTAAGAATTTTGGTTCACGGTTCTCATGAGGTTGCATTCGAAACATCAGCCAGGCTGCAGTCATCTGAAGGACTTTGACAGGAAGCTTGGTTGTTGGCAGTGGGTCTCTCAGTTCCTCATAATGTGAATCTGTTCTCAGGACATGGCATCTGGCTTCTGCCAGAGCAAGTGATCCAAGAAAGAGTGAGACTGAAGCCACAAAGCCTTTTATTACCTAATCTCAGAAGTCAAACTCTGTCAGGGATGTGAATATTGAATGTCAGGAGATAAAAACTACTGGGCACTATTTTGGAGGCTATCGAAAATAATCTGCCTTTTGACCCTATGGGAAAATACCCTTACTCTCTCTCAATTCCCTTTAAAAGTCTTATCTCATTACAGCATCAACTTGAGATCCAGAATGTCTTAATTTAGTGAAGTTCAGATGCAAATGAGGCTCCTTGGGTGTAGTTCCTTAAGGAGTCTCGTCAAGTATAGTTGTGCTTTATCTGAACACCTGCCAATGAGAGACAATTGTCTGCTCTCCACTCAGCTGGCATATCATGGTGGCACAGGCCTAGGATAAGTACTCTAAACCTTCCTACTCAAAATGGAAGGAAAGAGGAGCCACTGGTCCATAACAATTCGGAAATCAAGCAGGGCACACATTGATTCTGAAACCGAGCAGTTCCATGATCCAGCGCCAACTTGGGAATACTTCTCTATGGGTATTGGTTTTGCACTCTGAGTCATCCTTCCTTTTTCACCCAGTGTTTGCAGCTGAGTAGTTTTTTCAGTTTATTTTGTTTGTACACGTTTAGGAGTCTAAAGCTTCTTTTCATTTTATGTGGTCTTTATCCCTTTCAAATGTAAGCATTTGAGTTTGTGACACACAGTTTAGACAAAAAGGTCATGCAGGGGAAAACAAGAGCTGGGAACTTCCAGGAGTTCAATATGATAGTGCATGTGAATATTTATTGATTTTCTGGAATATAATGTAAATCTAACCAAATTTTATTTTTATTATATTTTTTAAATATTTTACTTATTATTTTTAGAGAGAGGGGAAGGGAGAGAGGCAGAGAGGGAGAGAGACATCAATGTATGTGTAATGCCTTTCACCTGCCTCCAGCTATGAACCTGGCTGGAGACCTAGCTTGCAACCTGGTTATGTATCCTGGCTGGGAATTGAACCAGTGACCTTTGGTTTTGCAGGCTGGTGCCTTATCCACTGTGTCACCAGCCAGGGCTTAACCAAATTTTAAAGAACTGAGATCACATAGAGTATCTTAGTGACCACAATTGGATTGTGCTAGTAATAAAAAACAGTAAGAAAACTAGAAAATCCCATTAAAAAAAAAATTGAACAGTACACTACTAAATAATCCATAGATAAAAAACACAGTGTGTCAGTTGGTTGGAGTGTTGTCCTGTGGAGTGAAAGGCTGTGGTTTTAATTCCTGGTCAGGGCACATACCCAGGTTGCAGGTTCAATTTCTGGTGGAGGGGCATAATGTTTCTCTCATTCCTGCCCTTCCTCTCTCTTTAAAAGAAATGAAAAAATGTCCTCTAGTGAGGATTAAAAAACCCTCAATAGAAATGGAAAAATATTTGAATCAAATGATGATAAAAATACAATATGCCCTTGCTGGGTAGCTCAGTTGGTTAGAGCATTGTCCTGATATGTCAAGGTTGAGGGTTCAACCCCCATATGGGTACATACAAGAATCAACCAATGAAGGTGTAAATAAGTGGAACAACAAAAATTGATGTTTCTCTTTCTCTCTTCCTCTGTTTCTCTCTAAAATCTATAAATAAATTTAAAAAAATTTTTAATTGTGAAAGGTGACAGCCTGCGAAACCCAAGGATCACTGGTTCGATTCCCAGCCAGGGCACATAACCAGGTTGCAAGCCAGGTCTCCAGCCAGCTCTGTAGCTGGAGGCATGTGAAAGGCAACCATACATTGATGTTTCTCTCCCTCTCTGCCTCTCCCCGGAAATAATAAATAAAAAGTCTTTTTAAAAAGCTAGCCTAATCAGGCAGGACTGTATATTTAAAAAAAAAAAAAAATGTGGAATGCTTACAGTGAAATTATGGCTTTAAAATGGCTGAAAATCAATTATCTAAATATCTACCTTACGGAATTAGGAAAAACAACCAGAAATTAAATCCAAATAAAGTAGAAGGAAGAAAAAATTAGTTCTAAGTTAATAAAATAGAAAACAAAGATACAAAAGAGGGGATCAAAAGAACAAATTAAGAATACTAAAATTGATAAACATCTGGCAAGTCTCATGAAGGTAAAATATAGGATAGTATCAATCTAGAAACAAAGAGTGCCATTACTACAGATCTTATGTTTATCAAAGCTAATGAAAGGATACTATAAATAATTATATCCCAGCAAGCTTGAAAATTCAGATGAAATAGACAAATTCTCAGAAAAATACAGCCTACTAAATTGACACAAGAAGAAATAGGAAAACTGAGTGGTCCTGTTTCTATTAAAGAAATTAAATTTAAAAAAAATTTTTCCCACAAAGAAAGCTCCAGGTTCAGATGTTTCCAGAGAATAGAAAAAGTAAAAGTACTCCTCATTCTATTTTACGTGATCAGCACTACCTAGATACAGAAACCTAACAGGGGCATTATAAGGAAGGGCAATTACCGGCCAAAGATGCAAAAATTCTAAAAAAAATTCTAAAAAAGGAAATTAGTAAACCAAGAGGACAGTAACTATACAACCAAGTTGTTTTTATTCCAAAAACACCAGGTTAATTTGACATTTGAAAATTAATATAATTTAGCACACTAACAGAATCAAGTTTAAAAACACAGAATCATCTCATGAGATGTAGAAAAATAACTTGATTTTTGTAGAAAAGTCACCACCCATTTACAAGGTCCTTTTTATTTTTATTTTTATTTTTATTTTTTTTACTCTTTAAAAAATATTTACTTATTTTAGAGAGTGGGAAGGGAGGGAGTAAGAAAGGAAGAAAATCATTGACGTGTGAGAGAAATATCCATCAGTTGGCTCCCCTTTACATCTTGACCAAGGCATGTGCTCCAACCAGGAGTCCTTCCTCTTTGCCAGAGGACTGCCAACCAGTCAGGGCTGTTTGTTTACTTTTTAATAAATTTAAATCCTTGAAGGGTATAGCATTACACG
>PVIW01010209.1:0-45896 GCA_004026585.1 Noctilio leporinus
CAGGGGGAAAGGGGTTGGGGGGAGGGGGGAGGCAGAGGGAAAGAAGGGGAGCAGCTTAGACAAGAACCTAGTATAAAGGAACCATGGACATGGACAACAGGTGGGATTGACTTTGGGGGGAATGGGTGGGTGGGGAGGGGGACAGAGGGGAGCAAAAAGGGGATGGATGTAATACAACAACAATAAAATTTTAAAAAAAAGAATTCCCTTTCCAGGATACAAAGGTCTTCAGGGGAACCAGCAATCGTCCATTCTGAGCTTTTATTGATTCCTGCATTTTGCAACATATTGGAGGAATGTTTACCTAAAAATGTCTGGGATCTAACATGCTCTGGCCCAAAAATATTTCCAGACTTCACAAGTCTTAATTTTAAGAGAGCAAAATAATAATAAAGAGCCTTGGCTGGTGTGGCTCAGTGGATTGAGCACCAGCCTGAGAACCAAAGAGTCGCCAGTTCAATTCCCAGTCAGGGCACATGCCTGAGTTGTGGGCCAGGTTCCCAGTTGGGGATGCAGGAGAGGCAACCACACATTGATGTTTCTCTCTCTCTCTGTCTCCCTTCCTTTCCTTCTCTCTAAAAATAAATAAATAAAATCTTTAAAGAAGAAAGAGGAAGAGGAGGAGAAAGAGGAGAAAAAAAAAGCCAATTCAGTCCCACCATTTTATGGCTGCTGGCTCTTGGTTTTGCTTTCTGTTATATGGATGAAAAAATGATAGGTGTAATAGATATTATTTCACAATCACAAGTCAATGTTTTGGTTTGGTTTTTAATCCTCACCCAAAGAAATGTTTATTGATTTTAGAAAGTGAGGAATGGAAAAAGAGAGAAACATCAATCCATTGCCTCTCCTATGTGCCCTGCCCCACCAGGGATCAAACTCGCAACCCTTTGGTGTACAAGATGATGCTCCAAATAACTGAGCCACCCAGCCAAGGCACAAGTCAGTGTTTTTAAGACCATTTTTCCTGTTAAATCATACGACCCCAAACATTCACAGCTCACATAGTACCAAGCAGCAGTCTCTGGCATCACTGAGATCGGCTGCTTTGGTCCACACCATCTAGTCCTTGCTGAGGCCACCTGTTGCAACATCACAAACCAGTCACTTCCAGCTTTGCAATTCTGCCTATCTTGCTGTCTCAAAAGGTGACACTGAACCATACTTACTTTTTAGATTGACATGGATTTTTTTTTAATGAGGCCATTTAAGCCCTTTTAGAACTTCTTTGTTTAATTGTGCCTAGGGTTAGACTCCCAGATGAGCTATCATCTGCTGTCTGGGTCTTCATATCATCTATCCACTGAATCTTCGGCCTCTTATGCCAGGCACACGGCACAAAGAGGTGAGAGCAATACTATTTCTGTCCTTAAACAGCTCATAAATGCACTAGAACAGCCCACAATTACACAGGTTCAAGGCATTAGTATAAGCCCCTAATCCAGCTAGCAGGTAGGAGAAGACATCCTACTGAGTGGATTTTTTAAGACCAAGCAGAGGGAGAGGTGTTTTGGGAAAACATCAGCAGCATGTAAGGTGCAGAGTGGGAGAGCTTGGCTTGTTCCTCAAGATTTAAGTGCTTCACTTGGTACCTCTGGTGTGGAGAGAACAAGAGAAGGTGTAGGGCAGGGCAGGGTAGATGGAAACTCCTGGGCCAGGCTAACTTTGGTCTTTATCTGGGGAGCAGAAGAAAACCATCTAAGCATTTTTTTTTAACCTGACTGGATTTATGATTCACCAAAGCATGACTCCTCTGCAGAGGATGTAGGGGACTGAGGAGTTAGGAAAGAAGCTACACTTGAACCCTAAGTCAGTTTTGTTTGCCTAACAGTTTACAGAGGATTTGAGGCAGCCTGCTACAGGTGTGAAGAGGAATGGAGGGACAGAGCTAGGCATTTACAGGAGATTTTTTAGGAAGACATGCTCAACTAGGTGTGAGATAACCATCTCCTCCTCTCCCCATGAAACCTCCTGTAGAAATTATATTATTTATCAAGGCTTTCAAAGTAAAATTGTTTGGGGAGGCAATGTGACAATGTGCAAAGGCCAGTTTCACTGCACACATAGAACTTGATCAAGAGAGAGTCAAAGAAGTTCAGTTACTTCCAGATGATATAAAGATCATTCACTGGCCCCCTGAAGGTGTCTGGTCCCCAGCTCAGGCCTGAGGCTCAGCCACACAGGGACTCTCCAAATGAGTCTGCAAACTTCTCAAAGTCTTTCCCAATGTAGCAAAGATGAAATCTGACACATTTGTTCCCCAGCACAGAATTGTGTTTATTCTCCTGAAGTGAAGTTTGTAATGGGTTTTGCTCTCGGGGATGATTATTTTAGTGCTGACTTTTTAAAAGGCAATTGATAACAAGTTTACCCAGCCAAAAGAGCTCTAGCAATTATCTGCAGATTCAGACTCTGTGAACAGCCAAACCAGATCATTTAAGAAACCCTGAATCCTTTCTGGGGCCAAGATTATCCAAACTGACAAACAAAAAATGAGATAATTTATGCTAAAATTGTGCTTATGAAATCAAGATGCTACTCTGGATGGCTGTTGCTGAGAGCTGCCACAATCCCATCTTGCCTTAATTTTTTTTCCTTCATGAGCTCCTTCCCTTCTCTATACACTTTCCCAGTTAAGGTGGTAGGGAAGGGGAGCATTTCAAATGTCTCACGAACTAATGAACAAAACAAACAAATGAGCAAAACAGAACCAGAGACATGGCAACAAGGAACAGACTGACAGCAACCAGAGGGGTGGGGGAGAGGGAAAAGGGTGAAAAAAAGGAAAAGGGGAAGAGGCTAGTCAAGGAACATGTATGAGTGACCCATGGACATGGACAACAGGGTAGGGATTAGCTGTGGAAGTAGGGTGAGGGGATGGGGGTTTGGCGGAGGAGGGCAAAGGAGGGAAAATAGGAACAATTATAATAGAATAATGATAAAGTAATAAGTAAATAAAATTTTTTAGGCCTGAAAATTTCCTGGGATAGTTCTCATGTGAAGCTTGAATAATGTGTAGAGAACACAAAGGTCTCTAATGTCAGGGTTTATTTTGTTGCTGCTTGGTTTTTAATCACAGTTCTGGGCAAGGCCTGGATTTTGGAGAAATCCCACCAATGAGTAGGAATAAAGTCCTGAAATAGCTTATCTCTGCCAAGATTTTCAGCACCACCTGCAAATGTTCTGCCAAGTGGTTTTGGCCTTAAACCTGGGCACCAAGGTTTCACAAGCGGACTGGTTCATGAGGGCACCTGACTGGCTCTGGGGGTTCCCTCCTGGAGTCTCTTTGGGCTCAGAGCATTGGGACAATCCCTGGAACTGAAGCCACCCTAACTCAGGCCACCAGGAGCCTTGCCCACTGGCCTGGTCAGAATCAAACTGCAGATCTAGCAGAGAATGAGCCACCTCTGCTCTGGTCAAATATGTGGATTAGGTACACACATCAAACTCCTCCCCTCCCCAAACTATCCAAATAAAAGGAAAGAAATAACAAAGTACCAAATAGCCAAGCCCAGAAGACTGAGAAGGGAGAGGATAGTGGAGGGTCAGTTTCAACAGGTTTAAGAGGCCAGAAAGCAGATGGGTAGCTGGTAACTTGTTTAGATGAACCAAGGATCTACACACATGAGAAGCAAATCATTTTGTCCAGAATCAAATAGAGATGTAGGCCTCAGAAACAAATGCCAAGTACTCTGAAAGCTGGGGCAAGATGTGGCCTGAAAATCGCAAACGTTGTCGAAAATCTGTATAAAAATCATTTGGATTCTCTAAGCCCCCACAGCCATCCCATCTCAGTCAACCAGGCACTATTGACTCCTCTCCCCTGTGCAAAGACAGAAGGTTCATTCTTGAGGAAAGAGGAAGCAGAGGTCAGGGATTAGGTGAAAAGTGGAAACAGGAGATGAAGTGGAGGCCTACAGGCTGAACTGTGGAGCCCTCAGATCACTCTCCCTTCCCTCACTCTCAGGAGTAGGTGTCCAGGAATACACGTGTCCTGGAAAGAAATGGAAACTTTTTGTTGTTGTTGTTGAAAACTTTTTTTTTTTTTAGAGAAGATTAGTCTTTTTTTTTTCCAGAGAGAGTGGAAGGAAGAGAGGTAGAGAGGGAGAGAGGCAGAGAGGGAGAGAGACATCAATGTGTGGTTGCCTTTCACCTGCCTCCAGCTTCACACCTGGCTGGAGACCTGGCTTGCAAACTACATTTTTAATCTTGGGAAGAAAACTTTTCTTTGTCATTTCTTACATTTCTTTTTTTCTTTATCATTTTTATTGTTATTCTAATGCAGTTTTCCCAATTTTTCCTCCTTTGCCCTCTTCTGTCCATCCCCCTCTCAGCCAATTCCCACACCGTTGTCCATATGCGTGGATCATTGATACATATTCTCTAGAGGAAATTAACCAGTCCCAAGAAAGATCTCCAGTTATTGATGTTTCTGGGCTTCCCCATAAGGTGGTTGTCTCAACACAGTAAGCACACACAGTAAGTATAACACAGTAAGGACAACGATGGTGAAGGCTTGTCCCTCCCTCCCTGCCCCCTGCACAGGATTTCTAATTGGTCTTAGTTCTCTGTTCTCATTCTAAACAGAAATGCCAAAACAAGGGAAAGACAGAGGGAAGGAGGGAGAGGAGGAAGAAAGAAAGGAAGGAAGGAAGGAAGGGAAAAAGGAAAAAAAATTAAAACCCTCCAAAACCAAAACAATAACACACTGGCACAAAAGAAAACTTTAAAAAGTAATCTCGGATATATAGAAGTTTTAAAGAGAAAAGAACTAGCAAAGGCTTTGGGGGGGTCAGGTGAGAAGAAAAAAGCATATGACAAGCAAATTTTTTAAATCAGCAAAAGAAATAGATATAAAATCAAGACACTCTCCCAGAAAATAGAGAAGATAAATAACTTAAAATAAAAGGGAACTAAAGAAAAAAGTAGAGAATTGATCCAAGATATACAGACAGAACAAAATAAAAACAACAGAAGATATTCTCAAAGAAAGTGTATAAGAACTGAAGGACTTGAGTTTCCAGATTTGAATAGCCCCTGGAATAGACCACAGAATTAGGGACTAAAAAAGCATACTTCATTATGACATTTTAGAAGGCTGGATTAAACAGAAAATCCTTTTATGAATTAAACATATAACATACAAGAAAATAAAAATCCAAAAGACATTTTACTTCCCAACAACAAAACTGGATTCTGGAGAACAGTGTGGTAATGCTTTCAAAAGTCTAGGTTTTCAACCTAGAATTCTATAAATAACTAAATTATCAATGAATCATAAGGGCTGAAATAAAGATATTAGATGCAGAGCTCAATATTTTTTTTTTTTTTAATTTACACTCTCTTAGGAAGCTACAAGAGGACATGATTTGGCTCAGTGCAGAAGGAAAGTAAAATTGAAACCAAAACAGGAAGATATGGGGATCCAGAGATGAGGGGACCTGGCCCAGAAGTAAGAGGGGAGGAAATCCCAGAACAACCTTTTTAAGTAGCCTGGTGAGCAGCAAGATCTGATTCAGCCCGGTGCAGGACTGAGGAACCAATAGCAATGGTACCCTACTTAGCATTAGCTGTGAAGGATATCTGCACATTTGCCATAGCACAAACACTGTTATAACTACTTTGGGAGACTGAGGGGTGGTGATGTAGGAGCAAGTAAAGACAGCTAAGTCTCCAACTAGCTAAGTGGAAGTAAGTGTATATTGCACAAAATGGTCCAATGAACAAAAATGAAAATATCCACCATATTTAGATTCATGGAGGAAAATATCTGAAGAAGCCTCTTCAAGATTGCAGGGGTGCTGGGAAATGTGTAGATTTTTTATTCTTTAATATTAGTAATATGTAACTATATTCCATGATAAAAATATAATTTTAATTTATTTCTAAAGTAATTTCAAGCATCAGTCCATTTTCCACATGCACAAGAATGATTCAAAGTCTCCATTGAATTCTATTATGATCCTGATATCCTTCTTCTCCACAATTTTTTCGTGAGTTGTTCCATAGAATATTTTTTAAGATTTTATTTATTACTTTTAGAGAGAGGGGTAGGGAGAGAGGCAGAGAGGGAGAGAGACATCCATGTATGGTTGCCTTTCACCTGCCTCCGGTTATGGACCTGGCTAGAGACCTGGGTTGCAACCTACCTCCTTATGTGCCCTGACTGGGGAATTAAACCAGCAACCTTTGGGTTTGCAGACTGGTGCCTTATCTACTGAGCCAGGGCTCATAGAATTTTTTATCAGTTTCTAGGAAGATTTTTTTCCCTTTTCTCTAGTGGTAAGAGGAAAAGGAATATTAATTGGAAGTATGTGAGGTCTAAAGCAAAAGTGGTATGCCAGGCCCCTGCCCCACCTTCCTAACTGAACAGAACAAAATCAACATGAAGTCTGTCTCCAAACTCATTTTAAGAGTAGACTAGGCTTCAGGCTAGTGTATGAGACTGAACTGGATGCTGGGAGCAGAAAGAAAGAAAGAAGTCACAGAATCATACTTGAGTTTCTCCCTCTTATCTTTCCCCTTGTCAGGAATGCCATCAGGAAAAATGTCCCTAGAACACCCATCCCAGTCTTCTAAAGTGCTGAATGTTGCTGAACCCTTGTGTTCATAAGAAACATATGTTGGACTGAGACTTCCTCAGGCTCCAGAAGACCAAGGAGACATGCTGTCACCCAGAAAAACTAGGAAGGAGGACTCAAAAAGACCTCTATAATGAATTTTGGTGATAAATCCATACGGGGCCAAAATGACTACAAATTATGCTGAGGGTAAGATAGGCAGAATAACATTCTACAGAGCCAACAAACAATGCACCTACCAATCTTATTCCCAGTTCCCATGAGTGAATGTAAACGATTGAGTTAAAAAGAATGAAACACTTTCAGAGCAAGCGATAAATGGTGTTGGACAACACTACATGGTACAGAGGGCCAGCCAAAGGTTCTGCCCAATACTGATGGTAACAGAGACAGAGAAGAAGCTTCAGCTCTTTCAACAATATACCCTATTAATGAAGCATAAGATTCTGTTTCCTTTTTCTCTTTTCCTCGGTCACGAAACCCTTAAACTCAAGCCTTTGTCCTCTGCTTCTGGGAGGAGGGGGTGCAAGGGTGGTAAGTTGGTTCATATAGCTAAAGAAATAAACCTAAAAGAATAAAAACTAAAGGAAATAAAAATAAATTATAAAAAATACCCATGAAAAGCCCTTGAAAAGGATAAAACGATTTCAATTTTACTGTCTCACTCACTTCACTTCCTCCCAGATATACCTGCATATCTATACATTTATACTGGGTTTTTTTTTTTTTTGTTAATATGAATTACAGGCCTCATGCTTCCTCCCTTCTAAATCCAAAATGAGGAAGCTTTCTCTTTTCTCTCGCTCCCCTTTTTTCTCCACTCCCCCTCACCAACACGATTTACATTCTCAATGTAATGTATTAAAAAGTTGACAGGGACGAAAGGATTCACACGATGTCTGCTAAGAAACCCAATTTCCATGATGAATTGCCCGAAGCCCCTGAATCACAAACCATTTTTTCTGCTGCTCAGAAGTTGGGTATTTTTTTTTTTTTAAATCTTCTTAAAGCCTCTTTCCTAATCTTCAGCTAGAAGAGATGGGTGAAAAGACTTTTTTTTTCTAAACTAAGGAAAGTATTAGCATCTTGGTTGTTGTGCATCAAATTTGAAAATGCAAGGTTAGTAATATTTCAAATCGGCCACGGTCCAAACCTCTCAATAAGTGAGTGTTCTCTCTCTCATTCTCTCGTTCTCTCTCTCTCTCTCTCTCTCTCTCTCTCACACACACACACACACACACACACACACACACACTTGCTTCCCCACCATTGCCTCCAGCCTTATAGCTTGTAATAAAGAGGAGCTTCTGGAAAAAAGGAAAATTAAGAATGATTCTTCAAACCTATCCCTTTTTGGATGGTAATCAAACTCCAAAAAAAAAGATCCACTTTTGTAGAGTTGGCTGAAGATTTCAGCAGCAAAACCCAAACACAACCCACATGAGATACACCTGTCAGCTTATGATTAGAGGTTGTGATTAGGGCTGCATTTACATCATATTGAGCATGTTCTCTTAAGACTTTGGATTGCATTTTCCAGAGGAGTTCGCTCTGGGCTGCCCAGCACCAGAGGGGTGAAGAGGAGCTCAGCATCCTTCTGAGCTCTTGCTGAGGTTTTTGCACTTTGAGTAAAACAAAAACAAAAACATACTCTTTTCAAAAATTCTGGCAATCTGAGGCTCTTCTGACTACCTGCGATTTCAACTTCACATTTTTTGTATGTACTGGAAAGAGGTCAATAGCGTGCCACCCCCAACTTGGTCTTTTCCTGCTGCCCAAGCTCTCTAGCTTTGCTAGGACATACTCTCCCAGAAATATCACCCCAAAAGATAAGGCACTAACAAAACTTTAAAAGAATTAAAGAAATTTTCTTTAAAGGACATATTCAACATTATACAGGGGGAAAGGGGATTCTGATATTATCCATAAATTGCCAAACACCTGTTGATACATTGAGAAAACAAAGAGTTCATGTTCTAGAATTTAAATCAGAAGTCACAAACTTCAAAATCGAGAAGCATATGATAACTATGAATTCTTTCTCAAGGACAATTTCCAGTGCAGATATTGAGAAAATGTTTGCACTTTTAGGAAGGTTATGAACCTGGACCTACAATGGTAAGAAGCTCAATTTTGCAGGTGATGAAATGTAAGGCTTTAAAGACAAAGAAACTGACTGCAGCTGAACAGCTATCGAGCGACCAAACCAAGACCTGGTAAGATCTAGTCACTAGTTTATGAGGTCTATCCAGAAAAAGTCCAACCATTGTTAACATAACGAGAATAGTTTGTGTGACACCAATGTAACCTGGCAGCCAAGGAGGGTGGGCTGGAATGCAAATGCATAAATGATAATGACTTCACTATACTAGTCAGCCGGGACAGTAGATGCCATTGAATTAGTATGTGTACTTTGTGGCCATCACATTCAAAATGACTGAGTGAGCAGAGCAACACATCTTGTGTTGCTCAAGTTTTGGGTTAAGCTTGAACATTCCTTCACAGAAACTACTTGAATGATTCAAAGGGCCATAGCGATGGACAGCTGGTGATTGGCAGTTTTATCACAACGTACCCACTCATGCATCATGTCTTGTGCAGAATTTTTTGGTGAAACATCACCCAGGTGACTCAGCCCCTCTACAGCCCATATTTGGTGCCCTGCAACTTTCAGCTTTCCCCAAAACTAAAATCACCTTTGAAAGGGAAGAGATTTCAGACCATTGATGAGAGAAAGGAGATTATGAAAAAGCAGCTGATGGCAATTGGGAGAATTGTGTGAGGTCTGAAGGTACCTACTTGGAAGGGGATTGTGGCATCATTGTCCTATGTTTCTTATATTTTGTATCTCCTTCAATAAATGTCTCTATGTTTCATATTGCATGGCTGGATATACAGACCTTGAATATTCAAATAACTGCTCAACTGTATCTAGATAATGCATCTGGATGACTGAGGACTTTACAATCACACAGCTTCTCCTAAACATTATTTATCCCAAACATTGTCTGTGTTCTCCTAACCAAAGAGGAGTGACATGATGGGCAAAGTTAGAAAGGGACTCTTGTTACCTTTCCAGATCAGCTTTAGAAAGAGGACTTACTTGGCCACTTCATTGAAGTCTTCAGTTTGGATTGCTTTGGGATAACAGAACATTACAAGGATTCAGTGTCTCCTCAGAGCTCAAGGAGAGAGGAGGGTGAGTTTGGCTTGAATGTGGATAGTGTCATTTAAAGAAAAATCATTGGGCTGATCACTCATATTTGCCTTCCCAAACAATCCTTAGGGAATCATTATTCTCATACTACCTATATCCTGTAGTCAAAGAAATAGCTGCATGGGGGAAACTTAAAAGAAATAAGGTGGAGACAGTATAATAGAGAAGAGTCTTTTTAACAAATGGTGCTGGTACAACTGGACATCTACAAATAAAAAAAGAATAAAAGCATGAACCTTACATGCTTAAGAAAATTAATTCTAAGTGGATCATAGAATACAAAAATATGAAACTCCTAGAATATAATGTAAGAGAAACTCTAGATGCCCTTGTGTATAGCAGTGAGTTTTTATAGATACAACACCAAAGGTATTACTCATAAATAATTGTTAAGCTAGACTTGATTAAAATAAAAAATATCTGCTTGCTGTGATGGTGTGATATAATAAACTATATATATATATATATATATATATATGTATCTGGTTTTCGTCCTTGAGTTTTGGCACAAGAGCTTCTAAAACCTTTCGGAATTTTCTGAGCGATAGAAATGAGAGGAGCATCTTTTGTTATTTATAATAATCCCCCTTACAATGACATCTAGTTTATTATACTACTGAACTGACTCTTACTGGGCCCCTAGATAACTTCAAGATGAGGGCAAGTTACCAGAGGCATAAATCCAGTAATTAGAGTGCTAAAACTTTCAGCCCCACCTTCTGACCTCTGGAGATCAAATTAATCACCAATGGTCAATGATTTAATCAATCATGTTTATAAAATGGAACCTCTATAAGAAATACAAATTGAAACACACACACACCCAAAAAAAAAAAAAGCAGGGTTTGGAGAGCTTCCCAGTTGGTGAATTTAGCGAGGTACTGAGAAGGTGCCATGCACAGAAAGAACGTGGAAGCTACATGAAACACCTTGCCCTTACGTGGCCCTATGCATCTGTTTCATTAGGCTGATCATGAGTTGTATTCTTTCTAATGAACTAACAATAGTACATAAGGCTGAGTTCTGTGAGCTGTTCTAGAAATTTGTCAAATTTAGGAGGGGGTGGGGAGTTGCAGGGACACTCTAGTTTATTGCCACATGGTCAGAAGTACACAGGTTCTGGACTTTAATTGGCATCTGAAAATGAGGCAATCTTGTGAAACTGAGCCCTTACCTTTGGAGTTCGAGCTGGCCCCAAATAGTTTGTGTAGGAGTTGAATTAGGACACTCAGTTGGAATCTGCAGAAAATTGTTTGGTGTTGAAACCCCACGTTTTTGATGTCAGAAGTCCTGTGAATAAAAAGCATCAAGAAAATGAGCAAACAAGCAACAGAATGGGAGAAAACATTTGCAAACTACGTATTTGACAAGGAAATGTTATCCGAAATATGGAAAGAATTCTTAAAACAATAGGGAAATAAATTTTAAAATGAACAACTTAATTTTTAAAATGAGCAGAAGGCACTTAAACAGACACTTCACCAAAAGAAAATATATGGATGGCAAATATGCATATGAAAAGATGTTCCATATCATATGTCATGAGGGAAATGCAAATCAAATCAAAAAAAAGATGCTGCTATACACCTGTTAGAATGGCCAAAATTCAGAACAGGGACAACACAAGGGCTGGTGAGGATGTGGAGCAACAAGAACTTTGCTCCACATTGCTGGTTACAGTGCAAAATGATGCAGCCATTTTGGAAAAGACTTTGGCAGTTTCTTACAAAACTAAACATGCTCTCAACACAAGATGAAGAAATTTAACTCCTTGATATTTGACTCAAATAAGTTGAAAACATGTTCACACAAAAAACCTGTATACAGATGTTTACAACAGCCTCAGTAGGATAATGGATCAACTGCAGCACATCTAGACAAAGGAATATTATTCAGTGCTAAAAAGAAATGAGCTACCAAGCCCCCAAAAAAATATGCATGGAGGAAACTTCAATGCATATTACTAAATGAAAGCAACCAATATGAAAAGACTACATCCTGACTTAATTGCAGACAGGCCTTAATCTGAAGTCAGGTTCTTCAAGAAGCAGATCCTGAGCCAAGAATTCAATGAAGGTGATTTGATTTGTTAATCAAGTACTGGAGCCCTGGCTGGTGGCACAGTGGATAAGGAACTGACCTGTGAACCCAAAGGTCGCTGGTTTGTATTCCCAGCCAGGGCAGCATAACCAGGTTGCAAGCCAGATCTCCAAACAGGTCCTTAGCTGGAAGAAGGTGAAAGACAACCATACATTGATGTCTCTCTCCCTCTCTGTCTCTCTCCCTTCCCCTCTCTCTCTCTGTAAAATAATAATTTTTTTTAAATGTCCTCTCAAGAAAAACTGGTGATTAAGGGAGGCAGGGTAGGAAAAAGGAAGAAGCCAACCTAGGGAGAAAACTCAGGTGAGTCCCAGCTTCAACTCTAAAGTGTAAATTACATACACTTTAATTTGGTTTTTATACTCCAGACAAGGGAACTGGGCTTTTGTACTCCTGCACCTCCAGGCTTTCTGAAGAGATATAAATGTTCAGGTATTCCTGTACCATCAGCAATTGGTTAAAGGCAGCTCCAAGAAAATTCCAGCTGTCTCAATGGTCAAGGTAGATCTCATAGTCCAAGGGAAATCCTCTGAAGAATATTACAGATGCCAGTATTAAGAGCAAAGCATAAAAATGCTAGGCAAAAACAAAAAAAAAATTTTTAATTAAAAATTAATGAAAAATAAAAACAAAAAAGAAATGCTAGGCAATAAACATACAGAACCTGAAACCAGGATTGGAAGGAATTGAACTAGGGCAGCAACAGTGTCAACCACAGGTCTTCATGCATGTTTGGACCTCAACTGCCCCTTTTCTGAGTGAGCCAGCAACATATCAGTTCTTGCATTTATTTTATGGTGGTCTCAAAGGCCCCTGGCAGAAGCTAAAACAAAGTCTATTTTGGAATAGAGCACATTCATTTGAGTAATTGGGGAATCCCTACAAATTATATTTGCAAAGCAACGACAAGCAAGCAATCAAAAATTACCAGGTATATAATACAAGATAGTATAAAGATATGCAAGAACCAACAGAAACCACAGAAAACAGAAAGAGATCCACACAGACTTCAAATATTGCAACTATCAGACACAAATTTTAAAAATAAGATACCATAATTATTTATCATGTTTAAAATATAAATGATAAACTTTAAAATATCTATAGGGAAGAGAAGACTATAAAAAGTATCATAGGATGTTTAGGAAGGAACTTGATATAATTTATAAAAATGAAAAATATGGTAACCAAAATTAAAACTCAGAAGAGAAAAGGAGAAAGGGACAGAGGTGATTAGTGATGAGAAATTGGCCAAAGATTTTCAAAACTGATTAAAGATTTTAACCCACATATTCAAGGATTTCAGAGAATTCCAAGCAGGGTAAATTTTTATTTAAATCATCCCTTGGACAAATCATAGAAAATGTAAAGCAAACCAAAGATAAACAAAAAAATTTTAATGCAGCTGGTAAAAATAGAAAAATTCATAGAAATGGTGTTTAGTATGACAAGTGACTTTAAATAACAACAATAGAAACTAAAAGATAATAGAACATCTTTTCAAAGTCCTGAAGGAAAAAGATACTGCAACTTAGAATTCTATAGCCAACAAAAATATCTTTTAAAAGACAAAATTAAAAATATTTAGAAAAAATACCGAAAAACTTCTTCAACAGCAGACCCACACTGAAATAATTCTAACAGACATGCTGTGAGCAGTAATCCTAGACTGAAGGTCTGAGATGCAAGGAGATGGGTAGTGAAAACTGATGGAACTACATAAAAATTTCTAAATAATCATTGATGGTATAAAACAATAATGCCAATGGGGCTAATATTTTTAAAGGCATTATTACTAGATAGTAATAATATATACATCAAAGGAATGGTCAATGGAACTACCATGTTATATTCTAAAGTGTTACTAAGAAGGAGAAATTATTAAGTTTTTTCTATCATAATTTAAATATGTATTTTATAATTTTCAGAGTAATTTTCAAAAGAATATAAATAGAGCATGTAATAATCACCACCTCCCAAATTAGGTGGAGTAGAATAAAAAAAACAATAAAAAGTAAAATGAAAAGGAAGGGAAAAAACATAAAAATAGATAAATAAAATATACAGCATTAAAAATTGTAAACATGTTAGTAATTATGATAAATATAAACCGATAATGTTTCAATTAAAGAAAAAATGAGATTAGAAAAATATAAAATCTAACTAATTATTTACTGTTTTCAAAAAGATATAAAATATTAAAAATATGGAAAAGATAAAAATAAAAGGTATATCCCAAAGAATCCTGAAACACCAATTCTTAAGAACCTATGCACACCTATGTTCATAGCGGCACTATTTACAATAGCCAAGTGCTGGAAACAGCCTAAGTGCCCATCAGGGGATGATTGGATCAAAAACTTTGGTACATTTACACAATGGAATTCTATATAGCAGAAAGAAAGAAGGAACTTGTACCCTTTGCAACAACATGGATGGAACTGAAGAGTATTATGCTTAGTGAAATAAGCCAGTCAGTGAAGGACAAATATCATATGATCTCACCCATTACAGGACAATAATGAGCAAAACTAACAACAAGCAGAACAGAAACAAGTATATGAATACAAGGAATAGGCAAGCCTTCAGTGGTCAGGGGGAACGGGGTTGGGGGGAGGGGGGAGGCAGAGGCAAAGAAGGGGAGTAGCTTAGACAAGAACCTAGTATAAAGGAACCATGGACATGGACAACAGGTGGGATTGACTTTGGGGGGAATGAGTGGGTGGGGAGGGGGACAGAGGGGAGCAAAAAGGGGATGGATGTAATACAACAACAATAAAATTAAAAAATAAAAAATTAAAAAATAATGAAAGGTATATGAAAATACTAATAAAGAGAAAGATTATGTAGCTGTATTAACATTAAACATTATAGAGTTTGAGGCAAAAATTATTCCTAGTCCACTTATAATAATAAAAGTTTAAATTCATGAGGAAAACAATTTTAAGCTTATGGGCATTTATAATATGGCCTAAAATATATAATGCAAAAATTAGCATAACAGATTTAAAGGTAAATATTTACAAGTTGTGAAAATTTCAACACTTCTTTTAATATTTAATAGAATATGCTGATAAAATTAGTAAGGCTACAGATTTACAAAACAAGATTAAAAAACTTGACCAAATGAATACTGTATATGCAAGCACTACACCCAAAAACTATAGAATATACCACTTTTTGCTAATTTACACATATATTTATAAAAATAGATCATATAATGGATCAAAAAACAAGTCTCAATAAACTTCTGAGACTGAGATTAGAGTATATTCTCTGACCACAATGCAATTAAACCAGAAACAATATTTTAAAATAATTCTTAATTATCAAAAATATTAGGAAATTAAGGGATTTTGATGTACATAAGTCACTGAAAGAATAAAATGGGAGTTTAAAACACTTGGCATTAAGTAATAATGAAATTATTATACACTGAAACCTGTAGGGAATATTAGCCGTACAATGCATCTATTGGTTATGAAAAAAATTGATGAGATAAGCATCCATCCCAAATAGGAAAAGAAGTGTGGTGGGGAGTGGGGGTGGCACTAGAAAAGAGGTAAAGGCAGGAATCAGTGGAACAGAAAAGAAACATAAAAGAGAATGGGGGAAATAAAGCCAAAGTTGACTCTCTGGAATAAGAGATCACATGGATAATGAACAGCAGACGTGAAAATGAAATTAGATTAGGTACTAAATACCTCAAACAGATAAGAGAAAATTATGAATAACTCAAGACCCATAAATGTGAAAATATAAATGGACACAATGGCATACCTGCAGCAGATAATTTTATTTTTCAATTAAAGCGGGAACAGATAATTTTTAATTCTATCAATTTCTATTCAATAAAATTGTTTTCAGGAATCATCATGTAATCAAACAATGGCCAGAAAGAAATATAGACAGCAAAATTTTCTTTTACTAAATTTTGTATGCTTGTAAACACACATAAAGACATATCAAAAAATTGGGTTTTGCTTTGCAACACTTTCTCTGTGATTTATCAAGCACATTTTCCCACAAAATTTTGTAATCAATTAACTATTGCAGCAAAAAAAGAAAAATTAATATTAAATTGCTTTAATATATTTTTGAGAGAAAATACTTATATTTAAATAGTGATCTCTCACAGTAATGAATACAAATATTGTAGTTTTTGTTTTTGAGTCTAAACTTCTGCAATTTGTCAATGATGTCATCAAAATTGATCTTCACGTATTCATGTCTCTAAACAGTCTTGCCAGATTTGTCAACTTATCTTCACTCAGAATAAAGCAAAACACTATTTCTTCATTTTCATTGTGAGAATTATCTTTCCTTTGAAGGGACAGATGTACAAGTAGCTAGGAAAAGTCTTAAACATGATATTAAGCTTGGCCACAACTCATAAAAATATTGTATGAAAAATATTTCATAATAAATTTCAAAAATTATAATACTGTACATTCCTTTGTTTTGGGGGACATACCCTAGTTGCTTTCAAACCTCCCTATGGATGTTTGTAAACTCTGAGTGGTCACGTAAAATGACAGAATTCATGTAACTCAAGTTGTTTCTTTGTCTTTCTAATCACTGCTATCATTGTTCACTTTTAACCTATTGAAGCCCAGGAACATGTTGTATACCACAAGGGTTGGAGACATTACCAGCACTCAAATCCGGAAAACTCAAACAATTCTGAACTGTTACAAACTCACTCTCAAAACAAAAGTGTGCAGCTGAGTCCAAGTGTGTCAAGAGCCAATTCTACAATTGAGAATTCTTCAAATTAACCCTCACATAGAATACAGAGCTTTATAAAGAATCAATTTCATAAAATGTAAGTTTGAATCTTACATATATTATCAAAATGCAACAGAAATCTCAGCCATTTTTAAATAACAACCAACAATAGGGTTTCTGACATTTTTATTGATTTTGTTATTATTTTTAAGTTCTCTATAAACAAGGCACCCACTTAATGCATACATATAGAATGTACTGCTCCTAAGACCCTGATCTTGGCACTAAATGGACCAACTCCTAGAAAATTATAGTTAAATAAAACTCTGCCCCCAGAACACACATAGACTGTTTATAATAGCAGTATTCATAATTACCAAGCATATGACATAGTCAGACAATGGAATACTACACAGACAACTTCCCTTCCAATAGCATCCTCTTTCTTTTTATTATACAATTTGTTACAATATACAAATATGTGTTCATTTGTTTACTCTCACTTATTTCCCATTTGCTCCCCTAGCTGGTAAGCTCCAAGGAGGGACAATCGAGTCCTAAGTTTTATTTAGCACCCACACAGGTACATGGTAGGCACCTAGAAGTCATTTCATGCATGTATGCATGAATGAATGAATGATGACTGGTTATAGTTGAGCCTTGCTTGCCTAGGAATCATTCTGTCCCTTTGAGGTGGCTTTCTTGTAATCTGCTATTATATATTTATCTTCTTGTTCCAGCCTCAGAGGAAAATCTTATTTTCCTTATTTCCAAAATCCTGGAGGATACTCACTGTATGCTCAAATGCAGATAACATAGGCAATAATTGATGTGGAATTGAATTACTCTGAGGATATCAGACATCTAACATCAGTCAGAAATTTAACAAATAAAAATTATTAGCACTTATAAAGCGCTTACTATTTGTAGATACAACCCTAAGAGTCTCACTATTCACAGTAATCATCTAAGGTAGGTACTGGTATTATTACCATTTTGCAGATAGGAAAACTGAAGTACAGAGGAACT
The DNA here is from genome assembly GCA_004026585.1 of Noctilio leporinus. NCBI lineage: Eukaryota > Metazoa > Chordata > Mammalia > Chiroptera > Noctilionidae > Noctilio > Noctilio leporinus. Next base: position 17,656 of record PVIW01010209.1, read on the forward strand.
TTTCAAAACCTATACAGGCTGGGTAAATGGTAGAGTTGGATTCAAACCCAACAGGCTATATTATAGTATGCTGCATCAAACATTCCAGGTTGAAACTAACAGCATCATTAATTGCAGCTAACACCGCAAATTGGTTGACAAGTTGAACAGATGGCTTGGGTTGGGTCGTGAAGAGAATGCTGAGCTGATGGGCAGGCACTACAGGGGACCTGTGAAGTCAGGCTTCAGAAAGCAGTGCTCACATAGGCTTCCATTAAAAATCCTCTGATCCCAGCTCTTTTCCTGTGCTGGGTAATCACAGGATTTACCTGGAGGAGCCAGGATTGTGTCTCTTGTGATCCTGGCTGGGGATTCAGAGTGCCTGTTGATACTACAGTCATCTATAATCACATTCAGGCTGGCTGCGGACATCCTTAACAAGCATCAGTCTTACTGGTGGGTACCGATGACTCTGTGGTTTGTGTTCAAATAAAAATGGGTAGAACTCCAGGAAAATAAACTTCAGACATTTTCATTTCCACCAGCTCAGATTTTATTCCCTTTTTCAAACACTCTATGCACTCAAGGTACATGGCCATCTTTCCTTTGTCAGCCACCCTGCAGACTGGCTGCAGCATGACATCCACACAGCTCTTACTGAAATGCAGTGTAGGGATGCTGTCATTTATACCATCCAGTTTGTTGTCACAGCTAAAGATATAGGAAAGATGCCTTTCCTTTCCCCAGCTCCTCTCTATACACTGTCTTCTGAGCTAAGGCTGATGGTCTGCATTCTGTCCTCAGGCTGAAGCCCTTCATTAGGTTCCTAAAAGTACTGATCCTCAGCCCCCAGCTTTTCTGACTTCCCTGCTAGTCAGCTACTGGAATACCATCAAATTATAGTATGTTTATTACAGAAACATGAAATGACATAAAAGTATATTAAGGTAAAGATGAAAGTCCCCAATCATTTTCACCCACGCCCTAGAGATGACAACTGTTGTTAGCTTGGTGCCTTTATTCACAAATCCCTTCAAATCATCTACAAATTAATAGATATGCAGACATATAGTTAGGTAGGTAAATAGATGGAAAGATAGATGATAGCTGAAAGTTAACAAATTGTAAGATACTTCTATTTTATAATCTAATTTTCTTATCCAATACATTATGAACATTTGTCTATGTCTGGAAAACTTGAAAAGTTGGTCTACCTCTGGGCAAATTGGAAAGCTTGATCTACCTTATTCTTATTATTGACCACATAGTATTCCACAGTTCAAAAGCAAACCTACCTCAGTGAAGAAAATCACCATCCATCCATATAAAAACTAGCTGTCTTCCTTAATACACCTTTCCCATTTGACAGCTCCCCAAATCTAATCATTTACCAAGTCTTAGTGGATTCACATCTTTTTTTATTCTATTTTTCCCCCTTATTTTAACCCTCTTATGCTCCCCTCCCTGCTGCAAACACCATACTGGTTATTTTTTGTCCATGAGTCCTTTTTCCTTTTTCTCAATCCCTCCACTCCTTAAGCTCCCCATCCCAATAGTTATCATCCTACTCTCTATGAGTCCATTTCTATATTGCTTGTTCATTCATTTTGTTCATTAGATTCCACATATAAGTGAAATCATGTGGTATTTGTCTTTCTCTGACAGGCTTGTTTCACTCAGCATAATGTTCTCCAATTCCATCCATGATATCACAAAGGGTAACATTTTCTTCTTTTTTATGATGAATAATATTAAAAGTCCTAGTGGATTTGCTTCTTAAATTTACTTAAATGCACCCCTCCTCTCTGTCATCACTGCTTGAGTCTAAATTACCATCTTCTTTCACCTTAACTTCTGCAATTGCCTCTCAATAGGTATCTTGTCAAATTAAAAATCTGATCATATCAACCCCAACACCTAAACCCTCTTACTTTTTTAAACTATTTTTATTGTTGACACTATTACAGATGTCCCCATTTTCCCATTTCTGCCCACCTTCACCCAAGCCCCCACCCCCTTTTCCCTCTGGCCATCACCACACAATTGTCTTGTGTCTATGAGTCATGCATATATGATGCTTCACTAGTCACTTCACCTTCTTTTAGCCAGTTTCCCCTCCCTTCTCCTCCCTGACAGCTGTCAATCTGAGGACAAATATCAGTGCCTCTTACTTCAAAAGCATTGTACTCGCTTCATTTTGCTCTTGAGTATGAACAAGATGCCTTAACATGGCTCACAAGGCCATCATGAGAAGCCCTCTGATAAAGGAAAAGATCATGCACATTTAAAATTATGGTAATCAAAAAATAAAGAAAATTAGGATAATCATTGTCAATTTGTTCATTTAAAAGGTGAGCTAGCTTATATTACTACCAAAGGTATTTGAAAGTGAAAGTGAGAGTCTTTTTAAAATTTCCCCACCCCTATCCTACCACCACCACCATCCTGTACAAAAATAAATAAATAAATAATATATATATATATAAAATTATAATTATATATATATATATATAGTTATATATATATATATAACTAAATGTTGATTTAACCAGCATTGTGTCTTTATATCCATAAAATAATGACTTGAAGCAATTTCAAATTAATACAGAAAATGCTTGCAGTAACTTTAGCCCTGCCAGCAATGTTGCCACACAAAGGCTCAGTTGGGAGGTAATTACAAATCATAGAATCCCTGGCCTCCCACAGGCCTGAAAGAGGGTAGGTCTGTTTGGCTACTGAGCACTTCCAATTTCAGTACCTGTAGGGCAGCCAGCTGGAGGCTGCCATCTGGTTTGTGAGGGGAAGTCCCTGGATGGTTCTTTCTTCAGTCTGGATAAGTGTTTGCTGTCCATTTTCTCTTTTTAACTGTTCTCTGAATCAATTTGAGGCTACACTTTCCCCTCACCTTTTCTCCAGGGTTAATTCTTGGTTATTACTCAGCAAATTGTGAGGTTTCTGATCTAAGAGTGGAGTCACACTTTGAATCCATGTTTATACTAAAATCTGGTCCAGCCCCAATTTGCTACTGCCCAAGTATTCAGATTTTTTTTATACAGGCCACAGAAAAAAGCAATAGCCCCCAAATTTAGCTCTCAGATTTTATTCATTCATTCATTCAATAAAGAATTCTGGGACACGTATCACATATCAAACACTGAGTAAAGTGCCAGAAAAATAGCAAAGAAAAAGAAAAGCTCTGATCACCAGATGATTACAGCCTCAAGACAAAGAGTCATTTCTGACTTTTATTCAAGGCCTCATGTCTGTTCTCATCATTTGACTTCAGGTCTCATCTAGGAGGATTCTTGGTTACTCTCAGAGCATGTACTATGTATTCCCAGTGATAACCTCCTCAAACAAGATGGAATCATCCCCATTTAGTGCTTTTTATTTTCAAAGATTTTTGGCTGGGTTCTGTTGTTGTATTGTTGATGATGATTTCTTTTTGTCTGCTTTTAAAAAGAAATTTTCCTAGTTCCTGCAGTAGATTAAATTATTGAGCCCAATTCTTCATCCCTCCTTTATTTATCCCCTTTGGCAAGGGACTTTGTGGATCCTCCCACTGGAGGACTTTGACCTTGGACTCAGCCATGTAATTTTCTTTGACCAATAAATGTTAGCAGACATGACAAAAGCAAAAACATTATGTGCTTGCTTGCACATCTACCATTACTATGGTAATAACATACTCCTGTAAATCCAATGATACAAGAAAGGTCAAAAACACCTAGAGGAAACCCTGGACCCAGCCTGTAACTTGGCGTCAGGCCCAGGAGAGTTTAGCTTAGATTAGCCCAACTCCAACCTACTTACTCACAGATGCATGAGTGAGAATAAATGATTGTTGTCTGAAGCACTAAATTTGGGGTGGTTTGTTACACAGCAATAAGTGATGGTTACAGTCTCCTACAAGTGAAATCATCCCCAAATCCCTTTCCCCTATAACTCTTGTAACCCTCCCACTAGAAAGCTAAAATAAAAGATGGCCATGCTTTAAATTTTTTAGGGAAATATGTCCCTTAAGGACCTATCATGAATGAGATGTTTTCCTAACAAATAGAGCTGGTTCTTTGTCCTCCTTTTGTCTGGTGAAGCTGATGTCTAGGGCCCCTTCTGCACTCCCTCCAATCAAACAGCACAGAGTTGTTCTAGGTTCCTTCTTGAATTAAATACTGGAAGAAAACTTTGGGTTTAGACCAACACAAGCCTACATTTAAAGCATGAAACTTGTTTATTGGCTGTGTGACCTTGAGCTTTAAAGTGATTTAAAGTCTTTGAATCTCATTTTACTCAACTGAAAAATGATATTATTACTCATCTCAAACTAAATAATATCATCTCTGAAAATCTTGACTTTGGGTTCAATTGTGAGATTCAAGAAAAGTTGTAGGGTATTTTTTGTTCTGTTCAATATTGTTTTATAGCTATCATTAGTTTGTGGGTTTTGTTTCCTATTCTTATCACCATTCTTTACTGTATCTGGGGAACTGTCAGAAGTAAAGAAGTAAAAAAAGGTCTTCCTCCACTTTCTAGAAAAGAAAAATAATTTGAAAAAAATACCTTTTCACTTCAATATCTCAAAGTAAGAAATCAACATGTATGATTATAAAAAAATAATGTCAAGGCTTTAAGATAAAAGGGGCAAAAAAAAAGAACCTCCTTCTTTCATATCTGATGAAATAATTCAAAATTAGTATATAATAATAATACCAGCAAAAAAATTCATCAACAATAATCCAAAGATGAACAAATTTCAAAAAGTAGGGACCATGAAGTAAATCAACTATATGGTATGGCTCTGACTCTGTAAGGTCCTAACATTGGTCTCAGCTCCCAGAAACCAAACTAGGTGGGGGGAAAAAATGGTGAGTCATCAGAATCCTGAGACTTTCTCCAATAACCTCCAGTCTGAAGAGAAGACTAGGGGCTGAGCCAAGTAAATATCATGATTCGAAGACTCAAGATAAAAGCCCCCTACCCCCCACAGTGGAATCTTGATGTCTCCATAGAAGCAGTAAAATGGCCTTCCAAGGTGCCATGCTGAATTGCAAGGATAATCTCAAGTCTGTGAGTATCCCCAGTAGGAAATAGACACACCCTGACCAAGAGTTGTAAACTCAGAATGGGGCATTTAACAAAATCTCAGAGGACAGCTCAGGACCCAGGTCATGCAGCAAAGCTGGCCTATAGCCCCAGAAGATCTCTCCTCCTTCACCTCCCTAGCTCTTGCACTGCACCCTTGAGAAAAATTCAAAGTGTATAAAACCATAATAACCCAGCCTTTAAACTGTAGCTGAGGAGAAAAAACAGGTCTCCATTACAGAGAGAAGGGAGCCAAAAAGATTTATCTATACTCAGAGAAAACAGAAGGGTGACCACCTGAACATGAACAAGACAAAAACAAAACATATGGATGGCAATTATGCAAATATACTACATCTAAAGAAATGCAGCATACTAATGATAAAAAATGTCCATTTTAGAATTTAAAAATTCTGCAACTGATTTAGGTTACAGACAAACCTAATAAAAACACAAAATCAATAATCAAGAGTATGAAGGCAAAACTTAAAAATAGCAGAATAAGATCAAAAGAGAGATTCCATAGCTAATGAAATAATATAAAGACCAAACTCATATCATTAATAATCAAATTAGAAATATCAATGAACAATCCAGCCTCACTGCTTGAGGAATGACATGAAATAATAAAAGATAAGTCTTGGAAAAGAAAGGAGGTTTTAAAAGCCCTGAGAAGATAATAGATATGAAGGCCAGAGGCAATCCAACATAGAAACTGTCCTTAAAGAAGAGTTCAAAACAGAACAAATGAGTAGGTAGAGATATAACACAAGAAAATTCCCTTAAGGAAAAGAAGAACAAATATCAGAAAATTCCAGTAAGAAATTCTTAACAAAACATCATTTTCTTGCATTATTGAATTGAAAGAATATGAAAAAGTTATTCAAGTATCCAGCACCCTCCAAAAAAAGATATTGAATCACATATAAAGAGGCAGACACCAGACATAAAAAGGTAACAGATGAGTATTCTTAATATAAAAGTATTGGATGAATAAAGTGTCTAAGAATACCTCTTGAAAAAACCTAACTAATAATGAATTTAGCCAATCAAGAAGAAATGGAGCCCTGGCTGGTAGCACAGTGGATAAAGCACCAGCCTGTGAACCCAAAGGTCTCTGGTTCGATTTCCAAGCCAGGGCACCTAACCAGATTGCAAGCCAGGTCTCCAACCAGGTCTGTAGCTGGAGGCAGGTGAAAGGCAACCATATATTGCCATCTTTCCCTCTCTGCCTCTCTCTCTTTCCCTCTCTCCAAAAATAATAAATAAAATTTAAAAAAATAATAATAAATGGAGGAGCAGTGACATGGGGAACAGTGAAAAAATCAGTACCCAAAGACAGTGGAACAAAGCCCACAGTGTCATGGAAATAATGTTGGGACCTCAAACTTTTATACCTAGCCATGTTAATGAATGCTACCAACAGAAATTTGCAAGTATGCAAGAACTCAGAGGGCAAATACTAGTTCATCTTGAAAAAAACTTAAATACAGCAAACCAAAATTAAATTATAACTTTTAAAAAATAAATAATTCAGGAAAACAGAAACTGGTATAAGGTCAGGTGAGTATCAATAAATTCATTTAATTACACATGTAAAAATAAACTATAATTAAGGAATTAGAGAATTATAATTGTAGAATATAAATGCTTTATACTCTGAAATATTTTTAAAGCTAGTGTTACTAAAAGCTCTTAAGATGATGGGAGTGGAAAATGAGGTGAAAAAAAGATGAAAAGTTTTAATTTCCTTATCTTTCATAGCAGAGAGTCAATCAATATGTATAAAATTAAACATGGATCTTTAAAAATAACTACCTTCTTGATTTTTAAAAAATAGTATTTCTTTGTAACCCTAGGGAAAACTTTTAGGATCTAATATCTCTGTGATGAAAAACATTATGTGAGGTTTTATAATTCCTTTGATTTCTTTTTCTTCTGTTAAATTCAAAAAATTCAATTTAATGCTTTTATTTTTCTAACAAAAAGTATAGTAAGACCCAATTTTTACAAAATTATTCTCCATTTTTCATTCTGCTTACACACTTAAAGAGCAACCTGGATGATGTTCACCTGAAGTGATTAGGTACTTCTTGACAGAATTTGAGGCAATAGTTTGTTCTCCTTTTTTTTTTGCATATATATATACACACACACATATATATATATATATGAACAATAAAGGCATTTAGTCATGAGTATTTAACTACCAGATTGCAAAGTAGGCCAAAACTTCCCTCATCTCTGGGTGCATGCCCCTTTGCGATGAGACTTTGCAGTCCCACCATTAAGGGGTATATTCTATACACCTATCCCTTGAATCTGAACTGGCCTTATGACTTGATTTTTTCTATTGAATAGGATGTGGCGGAAATAACAAATAGCTTCTGAACATTAGCATTAGAAAGCTTTGCTGCTGCTTCTCTCACCTTAGAAGACTCCCCTGAAACTGCCATGTGATGAAGCCCTGGATACTTGCTGAAAAAGGAGAGGCCATATGGAGGAGAACTGAGTGGTCAAACCCCATAGTCAAGCCAGCTGACAACCAGCTCCAACCACCACAAAGGTGAATGAGGATGTCTTAGACCATTTAGCCCCAGTAAAATAGCCAGATCACTACAGCCTTTGGGAACTCAAGATGAGGCTAGCAAAAAACTGTCCAGCTGAGCCCAACTCAAATTGCTGTCTCACCAAATTGTGAGCAAATAAAACAGCTATTGTTTTAAGCTGCTAATTTTGGGGTAGTTTCTTATATAGCAATAGATAACTGATACACAAGGTCTGTCCAGACGGTATTCAGCCATGTACTATGCAAAATAGAGACGTTTACTGAAAAAGATACAAGACACAAGAAACATTGTACTTAGGACAATGATGCCTCGGTCACCTTCAAAGTAGGCACCTTGGGACCCTACACAATTCTCCCAATTACCCTCAGCTTCCCTGTTCTATTTTCCTGAATCTCATCCATGGTCTGAAATCTCTTTCCTCTTAAAGGTGATTTTAGTTTTAGGAAAAGCCTGAAGTCTCAGGGCACCAAATCGTAGAGGGGCTGAGTTACCTGGGCGACTTGCTGTTTCACCAAAACACTTTGTATGAGATATGATATATGAGTGGGCTTGTTGTTGTGATGAAGCTACCAATCACCAGTTGCCCATAGCTGCTGCCTTCTGAATCATCCAAATACTTTCCATGAAGGAATTTTCAAGCTTAATGCAAAATCTGATAAAGATTTGTTGCTCTACTCAGTCATTTTGAATATGACAGCCACAAAGTACACAAGTTCACTCAGCAGCATCTACAACCCCACTGACTAATACAGTGAAATCATCACTGTTCACATATGCGCATTCCAGCCCACTCTCCTTGGCTGCCAGGTTACAGGGATGTTTCACAAACCAGTCTCATTATATTAATAATGGATAGACTTTTTTCAGATGGACCTTATATACTAACATAGGCCTAGTGTATTAAAACATAGTCAGCCTATCAATTTAAATGGAAGACTAAGCATACATATTTTTCTACCTATCCTCCTCAAGACCACTGAACTGGCATTGAAGAAATATAAAAAATCATAACAACAAATTCCATTGACCAAAACTAGACATATACTCATCCTGAAACAACCCCTTGCAAAGAGGACGAGCATAATGACATCATGATTCAAGCCTTCCCATTCCTGCCCCATGTCTGGGAGGGGATCACTTTCCCTGAGCACAGTGTCTAGCAGATGTTAAGTATCCAAAATATTAGAGGTCTTCCAGAAAGGAAAAGTGAGGGTCACTCACGTCTACTAACCAATATTATGAAAAACGTATTCCAGAAAAGCCTTTTCTAAGTAATAGCTGAATCTCGAGACATGAGATAAATACTTCACATAGAATCAAATAGCAAATCCATATTTATAGGAGTAAGTAGAGGGAATGGAGCCAAAAATGAAGATAGGGAATAATCTCCAAAAAAAAAAAAAAAAAAGGAACTAACAATATATTTGTTCAGCCACAAATATTTATTGTCTACAATGTGTGGGACCCTATCTATACACCAGAAACCAAAGGAAAACTTGCAAAAAGAAGAGGATGTAGCCCTGGATGGTGGCACAATGGATGAGGCACTGGCCTGCAAACCCAAAGGTCACTAGTTCAATTCCCATCCAGGGCACATAACCAGGCTGCAAGCCAGGTCTCCTGCCAGCTCTGTAGCTGGAGGCAGGTGAAAGGCAACCATACACAGATGTCTCTCTCCCTCTCTGCCTCTCTCCCTTCCCCTTTCTCTAAAAATATTAAATAAAATCTTTTAAAAAAAAATTTTTAAAGAAGAAGAGGATGTAAAGACTATTGAGTGCTGTGAAGAAGCCAAAGAGCATGAGATATGACAGAGTCAGTGGTTGCAGTGAAGGAAAGACTAAAATTTTAGTATAAAGCTGGAGAAGGATGCAGATAGTAAAAGTCGTAAATGGAAAAATAAAGAAGAAAGTGAATATAAGACTATTTAACTAGAAAGTTTTGGGGAGTAATAGGAAAGTTAATAAATAGGATCACAATCATATAAAGCAGCTGAATCAAGTAAAGACTTTATTAAGGTAGATTTGTTGAAGAGAGAGAACTTGAGATTGAAAAAAGAAAAGGACAAGCAGGTGTATACATATAAAGACTTTAATGTCCTAGGTGGGGCAGGGGAGAGCAATGAGGGTTAAGGGGATGGGAACGGGACAACTATAATACAACAACAATAAATTAATTTTAAAACTTCGTTGTTCTGAGGTGAAATGGATCATCCCATCAAGTGTTCCAGATCTTCTCTCAGCAAAGGAAAAATTAGTTTATTTCAGAAGATCCTCTCTGTGACCAATTCAGAGACTCGAAAGCCTAGAAAGTGGTTCTAGAATGTTTTCCAATCTTTATCATCCAAGCAGATGAAAAATTGGGCCCAGGCTAGCAAGGTTGTAGGCAGCCTTGTTAGTAGACACCATCTAAAATGGCTCCAGTGAGCAATCTGACCAGTATGGCTTGGTTGGGCATCAGTTCCCGGTCAGGGTACGTGCCTGGGTTGCAGATTCCGTCCCTGCTGCATGCAAGAGGCAACCCATCAATGTTTCTTTCCCTCTTTTTCTCCCTCCTTTCCTCTATCTCTAAAAGAAAATAAATAAAATATTTAAAAATAAAATAAGATGGTTCCTCCTGGTATGCATGACCTTGCCTTAACCTCCTCCCCTTATGCGTGGGCTAACCTAGTGACTCTCTTCTTATGAATAAAATATGATAAAAAGTGATGGCATGCCACTTTCAGGATTATGTTACAAAAAGACCTTGGCTTCCTATTAAGTTTGTCTCCTCTCACTTGCTCTGATGAAAGCAGATGCCATGCTGTGATCTGGAGAAACACATTATGGCAAAGAACTAAAAGAAGTTTCCAGCCAACAGCCAGCAAGAAGCTGAGGTGCCTCAGTCCAACCACCCATGAAGACTGCCAAAGCCCTCGAGTGTGAGCTTAGAAGTGAATGCTTCCCCGGTTGAGTTTTGAGATTACTGCTCTCCTAGTTGACACTTAAATTGCAGCCTTGCAAGATATCCTGAACCCAGAAGATCCATACCTGGTTGACCCACAGAAACTGAGAAAAATAAATATTTGTGGTTTTAAGTTGCTAAGTGTGGGGATAATTTGCAGTGTAGCCATAGACAACAAGTACACCTGGTATCACAGCTCTGACAGGACCTAACAATGAATCTTGTTAAAGAGTTTCACTCTTCTCTCTGATGGTAACCCCTGCCCTTAAAGATAATCTCCACAATACCATTTGTTCTGTCTTAAGAGTACATAATAGAAATACTTTCCAGGAATAGAAATATATTTTGTTTAGGCTCTGTTATGCTCTTATGTTTCTGAAATCTCAAGCCATTGTTACTTATTATACAAAGATGAGCTCCTTCCACAGGGAAATTCCCTCTTATATGAGATCTCCTCCTTTTCCTTTTTCCTCATTCCTGCTCCTCTGAAATAGCCATTCATCAATATCAGTAGGGTACTGGTTCTAGGACCGTCACAGAAAAATATAAAATGTCATAGTATGTGCATATAACCTAAGCATATCCTCCCATATACTTTAAGTTGTCTCTAATTACTTATAGCACCTAATACAATGTAAATGACATATAAACAGTTATTACACTGCATTGTTTGGGGAAGAATAACAAGGAAAAAGGTCTGTACAAGTTCATTACAGATGTAACCAATGTTGGCCTAACTACACAGTACATGACAGCAACAATGGCATGCTTTATTCAAATACGTTTGATCTGCAGTTGATTAAATCAATGGATACAGAGGGCCAACTGTACTGATAGCCCTTGCTTCCAAAAACCCTTGTTTCTCTAGTGTTCTCCTGTATCAGTTATCTATTGCTATACAACAAACTACTCCAGAACATAATGGCTTAAAACAACATTAATGTATTGTTTTTCACATTCCTATAGGTTAGCTGGCAGTTCTTTACCAGTTTGGCCTGGACTAACTAATGCGCCTGAATTCAGCTGTGCGCTCTGCTGGAGGCTCAACTCAGCTGGGTCCCCAAGGACAGCTACGAGTTCTGGCCTCTCCCTTCGTGTGTTCCTCCTCCAGGAGATTGACTACACCAAGCTTGGTTTCCAACTCATGGTGGAGGCAGCCTTTTAATAGGGCAAGCTGCAATGAGCAAGCACTCAAAACTTCTGCAAGCTTTACAGATGCTGATATCCCATTGGCCAGAGCGAGTCACATGATTAAACCCAGACTAAGTGGAGGAGGGAATTGCACAGAACCACGGATAGTGGGAAAGTGATTCACTTGGGATGAATCACAAAAAGCAATCGACCACACCTTCTAATTCATACCTAATGACTATTCCTTGAGTTATCATTCCCAAATACCTACTCCAGTATCCTAAACTTTTGCTCAGTGATCTCTCAGATTCAGTGAGGTATTGGGCAATTTCTCTTATAACCACCTCGCGGATAGCCTGTGGAATAAATGTTACATTTAAGGAGGAAGTAGTTCTGCTATGCTATGTGCCTTTGATTTGATCATATCTGAGAATTATAACCAACTAGCTAACCAGAGGACATCAGGATGGAGAGGGATCTCAAAACTATCTCTCGTCTGAAGGTACAAAGTGCATCTTTCCGAGGAGAAAAAAAAAAAAACCTTAAAACTTTGTATTGCTTTACAATTGAGGATGGTGTTAATATGTGAGGGGACGTAGGAATGTGTCCAAAAGAGGAATGGATAAGGTGCTAGCCTGCCAACCCAAAAGTCGCTGGTTTGATTTCCCTGCCAGGGTACATAACCAGGTTGCAAGCCAGGTCTCCAATCAGGTCCATAACAGGAGTCATGTGAAATCAACCATACATTAATGTTTCTCTCCCTTTCTTCCTCCCTCCCTGCCCTTCTCTCTAAAAATAATAAATAATAATAATAAAAAAAGGATGGATATGCCTAAATCTCATGATTAATATCTAAACCAAAATTTTCCTCTTTAGAACTAACCAGAATGATAGATTCTGTTGTTTTTGCTTACTGCCTTTTGATTCGTATGTTGGATAACAGAAAACAAAAAGTGTGTTTGGTAAACCGTTATGGAGAGATTAGGGGGGAAAAAACATAGACACAGGACAAAGTCCATGTAAAATGTTGAAAAGCGTAAGCATTGGAAACAGTGTCCTTTAGAATGGCCTGAGTTTGTGATTTCAAAATCTTTATAGAAAGGTGAGATTGGTCCCCTTCTATTTTCCTTCTTCTACAGGACTACATAAATTGTTTAATGAGGGCATTCCAGCAAAAATCAGCATATAAAAATTGATTACTCCCCTCTTTTTCTCTCTCAATACTATTGAAGGCTTTCTTGATTTCTCTCTTGATTATTGTCAGACATGGCATTTTAGAGTACATTCAGTAGTATAATGTTAAGCATTGTAACCTCAAGGAACATAGCTTATTTTTTATTCTGATATGTAGCATGATATGATTCTCTAAGGCAGAACTTTAAAAGTAAGAAACTTCCATACAAGGATCTATAACAATTATATATTTTGTAATATTTTGCTTGCATAGTATTTACATATTTATCATTTTATAGCACATGTGTGAAGTTAATATAGATTTTAGAGTTATCTGAGCCTTGGAGGAAGTGATATTTCATTTACCTGCATTGTATTAATGATTGAATATTGACACATCTATTTTATACTGACTGAAATTTCTTAATTGCCAGCTTATAACTTCTTGGACCATAATTAAAATGAATACTCCTCCCATTAAAAAAGGAACTATGTCTCTCATGTCTTTATCCCCAGTTTCAGTCTACTTTGTGTCAGGCCTATCAATATTTTATGAAGGAATGAATAAATGAATGAATGAATGACTTGAGGTAGGAGAGTTGAATGAACAAAGGATTCTTAGCCTAGAGTAGGGTTCTCAAATTTGAGCATTCATCATAACCACCTGGACTTGTTGAAGCACAGATTACTGAGGCCCATGACCTAGGTGGGGTTAGAGTAACCAAGAATTTGAATTTCTAACAAGTTCCCAGATGATGCTAATGTTGCAGATTGGGGACCACACTTCAAGAACCACTAGCCTGGATAAGAGAAGATCAGGGGAAAAGAGGCTATCATTCAAGTGTCTAAAGAACTACAATGTCCTAGAGAAAGGTGAGTACAAGACTTGGAAATTTACCTAGACATAGATTTTTGACTTACCATTGAAACACATTCACTCCTACCCCCAAGCTCCTGTTCCAATAACAGCTTTACAGCCCTTGCTGGGAATGGAGATCTCGAATTTCCACAGTCAGAAATGCCCCTCTCCTAGGAACCAAATGTCAGCAATTTTCTGAATACAATACAATTTTCTGAGAAGAGAGAAAGAATCTGACTCTAAAATGTCCATTTGACTTATTTAATGCTGTAACATTATGATGAGTTTAGGCTCAGGTTAGCAAAGCAATCTACGTCTGGCCATTTCTGTATGTTTATCCCGTACCACTAATTTCTAATAAAAAATCAAATCCCATCTTAACATAACACCATTTTGTTTCTCTGTGGAATTATACAAACATCCGTAACAATTTTGCTTTTGAACATGGTGCCACACAGGAAATGCTGATAACACAATTTCTTAATACACACCAAGCACACAGGTTACACAAAAGCAGATTCAATTTTAGCTTTTTTGAGAGGCTGTTTAAAAGTTAAGTTCCCCTTAATGAAACAGCAAGAAAAAGGGCTTGCTTTTCTTCTCCCAGCATCCTGGCTTTACCCTCTTTGTGGGCTTATGATGTTTTCCTTCTTCCCCGTGTTATCTGCCTTTCCTGCTCATCTCAACTTGATGACATGTTGCTGAGACAACTAAGTCGCTAACCTTCTTAACTTGGCTTTTATTATGTGCTTGCATGTGTTTAGGAGGGATTTTTCATTTCTCTTAGAACACTCTGTGTCTGCTCTGGGGAGGGCTGTTAGACCTGAAGGTGGAGAACAAGGGAGTCTTTTTAAGTGCTTGCTATTCAAATCGCCTTTTTACTTCCTTTAAGCCCATCATTTGTACTGGTAGGGTGCGAGTGGAAGCTTCCTTCGATGCCTACAGTCAGGATTAACTCACTCAGTGATGTCCTTCATGTGCCAGCCCAGACTCCTCCAGGGGAAGGGAAGGCCCAAGGACAAGAAGTAACAAAGTATCCATCACCTGGTTCCTTTATTTTCTTTTTCATCCCCCTTGCCCAAAGTGGAGAGGCAGCTTAACTGCAAAATAATTACTCTGTACAGATCCTTCTATTTGGTTATCAGATAAAATAAAATTCAGGCATAAACAAAATCCCCATTGGCCTCGCTCCACACAAAGCTATTGTATGTATTTTTACAATCCTTTGTTTATCTGCCTATTCTCCCTCCCACCCCACTGTGTTCCTTTTTGAGGTCCAACATCTGTCTACCTTTGTCCACCTGAAGTTTATCTTAGTGATTGGGCAACGGAGAGCTTCTCCTGCTGCAGAGGTAAAAGGATATGAGCTGCAGACCCTAAAAAGTCATTTCTTAAGATACAATTAATCAAAGGTCATTTTCAAAGCTAAAGTTTAACTGTTAGTACAAACTCACTGAATTGGATCTAAATTGAGGTAGAAAAGGAATATCGAATGTAGAAACAATTTTTAACTTATCTTTGAAATGTCTAAATTTGCCACTTTTCAAGCAGATCGTTACTTTGGTTATTCATGTATTTACAACTGTAATTAAGGCATTATTGCTATAGGTATCCCCCAGATTTTTATCCTTCCAGGATTTCCTTCCTGACATCAGGGAATGTCCAGCAGTGTCTTTTAAGGTTCCCACTAATACCCAAGAGACGGTATTCTCCTGCCCACATCTGATTCCACTTTCTTCCCCCTGCCAATCCCCCCAAGCCCCTGCCAATCTCTCCCACTCCCTCCTTCCTCTCCTATGGTACATCTCTTATAAAAGCTTCCAGTTGATTTAAAGGTGAAACACAGGGCCTTTATCTTTACTTCCCAAGCCAGCATTAGCCAATACTGGCATTTACAGCAGACTGTAAAAAGTTTGGCCTTGGAGTCTGTTAGGTCACAACATGTACAGTTACTTTTCACTGCTTTGCTTCCTAGGACCAAATACCTGCCCCAGCACTGAGCACCAAGGCAGCTCTAGCCCTCAGTATCATTCATGGAAAGGCTGAAGAGAGACATTGTTTTCTGAACAACTGAAAAAGAACTTGAACTTCCTAGAAAAAACTGGCCTTTCTGGAAAGGAAAAGAAATTGTGATTTCCAAAATCCAGGCCTGGAACCCTTGAATACTCCTGTGAAATAAATTGAAGAATGGGAGTAACAGGCAATTAAAAGAGCCATTTTTCTGCCTGACAACGACATTTTTAAAAAAATTTAAAAACACCTTACTGGTTCTAGGGGAAAGAGCCTGGAGAAGGAAGGAACCCAGAAAGAAAGACAGACCAGTGCCTCACTTTCCAGACCAGGGCCTGGGTGAGAATGCCAGCCTCACAGAGAAATCCTGCACCCGAAAGGCCTTAGAATGAGTGGGGCAGCCACATGGGGTGGTGGGAGCATGGCCACAGGACCCCTCCTTAGAAGGAAGAGTACAATGCTTAGTGAAGTAAGAGCTGAAACTGTATAGGCACTTCAAAATGTGCCTACTCCAGGGACAAAAAATATATATAAATCTATGTACCTTTTTAAATTGAGATAAAATTCACCATTTTAACTATTTGTATCAGACATTGTTAGTTACCTCACTCCAGATTCCTAGAGAAGTTGAGATTGTTGGGAGACTGAGCATGAAAACACAGAGTAGTTTTCATTTATCAATGCTCACTTGCACCAGTGAGAACTGATGTATTCTTCAAGTTCCCCTCTCCAAATATCCAGGATGATAAAACTTAAGCTTCTCTTATGACAGCATCACACCAGAATCCACATCTCTGGCCTGACTCAGACATACTCTCTTCCATTCACAATTAGTAAGCTTTGTTGTATCATGTGGTGGGAGCAAACGGCTCCTACACTAAGCAGCTCTCACTGCAAACGGTTCTCAACATGTGAGGAACTTCAGTTGATGGTAGTGATAGTTGGAACTTAGAAAATATGTGGAAAGTGCACGTTCTCACTTAATATAGGAGACTAATGAACAAACAAGCAAACAAAACAGAATCAGAGACTTGAATACAAGGAACACACTTCCAGTGTGCAGAGGGGAGAGAGAGAAGGAGGCAAAGAAGGGAAACAGTTTAGCCAAGGAACTAGCATGGATGACCCATGGACATGGACAGTATGTGGGACTGACTGGGGGTGGTGGATAAGGAGGGTGGGGAAGGAGAGAGCAGATGGGGGAAAATAAGATGAATGTAATATAACAACAATAAAAAATAAATTAAAAAAAAATATGTGGAAAATGTACTGTCCTTGTCCCTTTAATCTTCTACATAGGTGAGTCCTATTTGAACATTAGATTTTAAGTTCTTTGAAGGCAAGGGTTCAAATATGCCTAATATTCATGTTTCTCTCTGTTGTGTGCTTAACCAAATGTTTATTGAATAAACTGATGAATAAATGAATCTATTGAAGAACTGTAAACAGGTATGTGAGTGAATAGGCATGAGACTTTACATTAAGCTTTCTTGTTAAATGGCAATTAAATGCATTGACATTCATTATAGCCCGAATATATTGAGACTCTAATTGCTCACATGTTGCTCATGCAATCTCTAGTTATTTCAATGACAATTTGATGCCTTTCTGACATACTTATTGTACCTGGATCAATGTCTATTTCACTGCTAATTGATCTTTTATTAACATATAATAACTCTTATTAAATCTAAATTAAAGTCTTAATTGAGACACTTTATCTGCAGTGTTTCAATATACAATCCTCATAACATAATGGATAATCGACAGGAAAGCTAGTAACAAATTATCTGTCACCTTTCTCATTGACCTGAGAACAGATTTTTCAGCTCAAAGATTGTTTATACTTCATTAAGAAACCAGAGTGGTAACTACACCCAGGAATGCCTCCAAATTTCTCAGTTTTCACCCACAGAGCTGGTTTCTCAGTCTGCTTTCTTTCCCACGCTTCAACTGAGGCTACTTAAAGTAATAGCAATCAAGTACTATTACTTTAAACACAAATATGGCCAGCACACAACACAAGAGGCTGCAGTAAGTAGTGACAATACCCTCCCCTACTCCTCAGTAGCTCTTTCTTGGCTCCTTGTCCCCTAGCACTAAACTACCCTTCATCCCAATCACCTCTCCCCACTTGGCCTGCTCTTCTTACTGTGTAACTTGACCCCAATAAAGGGGATGATCCTGCCCTTTGGTCCACCATTTGGGCAACAGCTCCCCCTGCTGAATCAACTCAATTTCCTCCATTTACTACTCTTGTTTAATCCATGCACTGATATTCCCAATCTCTACTGCCTTCTCCCCTAAGGGTTCCAGGAAACTAGCACTTACAATATATATTATCTAAGGCCAATCTTGACCTCAGCCATCAGTTCAGTCTTGTGTTGAATGGGACCCAAACTTGAGTGTTGGTACTTCTAAATTTCTAGCTGATCACCCTGTCCATAGACCATGGTTTTAGTTACCTAGTCCCTGTTTTTTTGAGAATGCCAGCCCTCATTTGGTGCCTAATACTTTAATAGCTATTCTCACACTTCCCTAATACTCACAACATATCTAAATTCCCCTTTCTTGTGGATACCAGATACCCTACCCAGCAACCATTTCCCCACCTCATTCCCAACAAAACACTCCTCTCTCACATAGCCCAGATGCCTCAGGAGAAGACAACACTCCCAACTCCAGTAATAATAGGCCTGAGAATCCAAAGGAAATCTCCTCCTCCTTGCTAGTGATTGGTTTGGGAATAGTCCAATGAGGATTGACTTGCTGGAGACTTCTGGAAAAGTGCTTTCTTGCTTTTCTGGGAGACCATCCTGAAGGGACACTCTTACTCTTCCTCTGGACATTATTGTTTCTAAACACAATGCCTCAGAGTGGTTAGTCATCTCACCACCCATCTCAGGATGATGCTAGAAGCACAAAACGTGAATGAGGAAAAAAATGCAGAAATGCAGCCAAAACCACTGGATAAAATCAACCCTGAAGCCAGACCCACATTTGGAGTTCCAAGTGTATAACTGAACATGATATACTTCAGTTTATGTCTGTCGTGTTGGAGTTCTCTACTATTACAGCTGAAAGCATTCTGTCTGATGCACTGTTTTCCACATGCCTCTCAGAACTGATTCCTTTAGGTAAATACATCCTTCACCCCTCCAGTCCCTGATCCTGGTCTGGTCTTCCAATCAGGCCAATATCCCACAGTATCTGATGTTTTCTATTGTACTGACCTTTCTTAGCTAATATAGGTGGATCTTCACCCATCACCCGCTCTCCCTGAGTAACCAGATCTCACTATAAGTTCCAGTTCTTCCCAATTATTTAAGCTCCACTAATAGGACATGTACATTTCAAGATGAAAGAAATGAAAAGTACTCATGTAAACACAGTGGGGATTGACAATGGGAGAGGGGCAAGGGTGGCAGCGCAGGGGAGAGCAACTGGGGGAAAATGGGACAACTGTAATAGAACAACAATAAATTCTTTTTAAAGTCCTCATGTAAAAATGAACCAAACTCCTGCCTCACACAATACATAAAAAGTAGAGATGGATAACGGCTTTAAAAAGAAAAGTTCAAGATGTAAAAGTTTCAATAGAAAGTGTAGGAAAAAATCTTCACAACTTTGGGTAAGATACAAAATAATAATGATCACCCAAAAAATGATAAATTGTACCTCATGACAATTTTTTAATTTACTCATCAAAGACATTATTTTAAAAAATCAAAAAAGGGTAAATGATTTTTAAAACTTCAGAATATATTATTTTCCTACATTACTTTTTCTCAGTACATTTCAACTACTACTGTCAAACAAAAGAATCCTTCATTCTAAATCCCTCTGTAAATTGGAAATTCAAGCCCTGTGTCTTCCAGTCTCTCTCAAGACCCTTTGGCTAAGGGGAACCATTTTTTCCTTCCTTTGACTTTGGAGATTGAAGATGAAAACAGTACAGAAAAGTAATCTCTGCCAGTTTTCCTGACTTCTTAAAGTTTGTTTATCTCTCTTTCAAACAAGTAAACAGTAACATTTGGCAACTCCAGTTTTATTCTACTACCTTCTCTAACTAATTTGACCATTTCACCTACTTTAAAGATTCCTATATAAAAACAAAATGACTCATACAGAACTCAAAATCATTTTTAACTATGCTTTATATTATCTCTTTTAAGGAATGTGCATATTTCCTTTTGAATGGTTTAGTAAAAAAATCTGAGCATGAATCTTCTAATACATATCTTTAATATGAAGAAGAGTATTTTAAGTAAAAATGAAAATAAGTAGCACAAGTGAAAGGGCATTATAAACTGCAATGCGCGAGACACATATACAACTCATTTTCCATAAATAAACCAGATTAGATACTCAAAAGGCTTATATTCTGAATTCCAATTAGATCCTGGATAAACTATAGCAAATGTAATTTTTAGTTAATGACTAGATGCTGTAGAAACTTAGGGAAATCTCAAAGGAAAGAAAACAAGACAGCAAGTTGAACCCAGGGTTGGAAACTTGAGCAGGAAGTAAACGCGAAAGGGTTTCTCTGATTAAAATGTTAACATTACTATCATTAGATCTGCTATTGGAAAACTAAGCCCTGGTTCTCATTAAAGTGCTGAACCTGTATTCCAGCATTATGCTGGACACTCAAAAGGAGTTAAAGTGTTTCTAGTCCAATTTCTCCCTGGTCCCAGCTGATGCAAAGAAAAAGTTTTCTATGAAAAACATTTCCCATATATTATGCCTTCAAAAGTCCCACAGATTAATGACAATAAAATATAAACTCACAATAAAGAATTACACAATCCATACAGGGAAACGAGTATAAGAATCAGAAGAAACAGAAACATAGTTGACACTCAAGTACTTTATTTTCAAAACTGAAACTTACAATAACTATAATGAAATGTTTAAAGAAATAAAACATAGACTTTTAGAAATGAACAAGTAACTCAGAAGTATCAAAAATGACCTAATAGATTTTTAAAGGGCCAAAGAATTTTTAGAAATAAAAATATAATAGTTGAAATTAAAATTTAATGGTAGGGTTAAACAGCCATATTAGTCATAGCTAGGGGGTAAGTCAGATTATGAGTGGAAACATGGAGTTGAAGAGATGATCTCAGTTACAGCACAAAAAAATGAGAAGATAAAAACATAAGAGGAAGAACCATGGACATGGACAGGAAGAATCAGAGACATGGACAACAAGTGGGATTGACTTTGGTGGGGAATGGGTGGGTGGGGAAGGCGAGAGAGGGGAGGGTAAATGGAATGGATACAATACAACAATAAAATTAAATTAAAAAAGAAAAACATAAGAGGTTAAGAGATGTGGGCAAGAAAATAGCATGTATCCAGAATACCAGGGGGAAAGAATAGAGAGAATAGAGGAGAAGAAATATTGAAGAGAAAATGGATAAGAATTTTCTAGACCTAATAAAAAACATTACCCCTTAGAATTAGGGCTCACAGCATATATGAAGCAGGATAAATCTGGGAACATTAGCCCACAGCCTTGCACCAAAGGGCCTCGTTGGCCTCTTTAAAAGAAAAAAGAACAAGAACAACACAATATCTCTGGTGGAAAAAATACAGCATTCTATTTTTCAATAGTTTATCTTTGCCCTCCAAAAACAAATGGATCAAAGAATGGTCCCAGCAACCAAGATTGTCATTTTGATTGGTGTCAAAAATTGGGATCTGGCCATGGTCTTAATGATTGATTCTGAGGCACAGAAAGGAAAACATTAATATTGATTTATCTGTTCATTCTCTTTATTCACTGTTCATCCATTTACCCAGACTAGCCATAGCAACTAGACACTAGAAAATTAAATTTAAAATAACTCCTCTATTCTAGGTGGACTCACTCTCTTTTGCCTGCTCCTAGGGCTATATTGCCAACAACCTAAAGCATCCATTAATTTTTTTTTCAAATATTGTGCAATCTACTGAGGGGAAACAGGAGAACATACAAAAATAATGTTAGAATAACATAAACCAAAAAACTGCAAGATTGACAGAACTTGTTCCTTTATGGATAGCTATTTTGGCACCGTTATGGAACAACTCAAAAAATCAGAGAAAGGGGCAGTAGGAGCTTCTTAGGCAGGTATACACAGCTTACAGCATCAGAATAATAAGTATCTTTTCATCCCCATACAGCATCCTTTGTTGCAGCCCACACACAAAACTCCACATATGAAAACATTGGGAAGGGCCTCTTCCTATGATCTGTACTAAGATGCAGAAACCTAGAGTTTTTATATTTCTTTTGGGACATCTTTAATACACAGCCAGTCAACCAATAGTCAAATATGGATTGATCACCAACCAGGTGCAAGTACTATAATCATACTACTGAGAAAAGAAGAGTAAGCCTTGCTCTCAAAGAGCGCAGCACCAAGCCCAATTTTACAGAATTGCTCTGGTTAATAGCTCCCAGGAGAGACCAGCCATACAGTGGTCTTTGGTATTTGCTGTCTTGCTTATATCAATGCCCCAAACACTCAACTCCAAAGTTCCAAAAATGAGATCCTTCATCACATCACACTTCTAAACCCATCATTTATCTAATGCTATGACCTTATTCTCTCTCTTTCACACACACACACACACACACACACACACAAAGTGCCAAGTTAAGTGGGAAAATAAGCCACATTGGAAAGATAGTTAAATAATTGACAAATTATCATGACAATTGAGTTCTAAACAGTCATTCCTAAAGGAAAGGATGCAGAATTATGTGCCTAGAACTAAACATGAAAGAGCATGGACACAAATTACACTAATATTAGTTGGAAAAGTCAACTGTCCAAGGAAGAACACTGGAACCTCTTGCAACAAACTACAAATATCTTCTGTTTCCCTTCATGTGGCGTGAGATTTACAGTTGCCTCTGATCAAGGTAAAAATACTCATTCATCTAAACAAAAAGACAACATTACCATGCTGAAAAAAAAAAATTTTTTTTTTTTTGAGGCCAGTTAGGCCTCCCCAGTATACACTAATGTAGTTCCCTCGCTAGATTAGCTCATTTCCTGGGGATCCTTAGTAGGTTTTGGGAACAAAGCCCAGCTAATAGCAAAATTTCATTTTCCCTGCTTTGCTACTATGGTGGCTAACTCACAGAAGGTCCGATTCTCCCATTTCTCCTGAAATAGGATCCAAGAAACCCAATCATGTCACTTTACATTGAGATCACAAGAAAAGGAGGGGGAAGAAAAGACTTAGCATTTACTTATTTGCTTATAAAAATTAGTTCTCCCTAGGTAAACATTACAAACTAAGACAGAAATCCAGCTTTATTTGGCAATTAACTAATGGGACTTGGAAACCTGCCTTTCCAGCAGGTGTTTCTGGCATACTGAATAACAACAGGAGATCAAGTTTGTGTTTTTATGACCCAATTTTAAGTGTATACCCTTGTTTTGAGATAAGACAATTGATGTATTCAAAAAGACTTTCATTCAGTCAGATCTGTACCTGTGTTTTTAAAACAAGAGGTTATATTAAAGAAGGTTTATTTCCCATTTCCACTCCTTTATAATACATTAAGTACTTTGGAAGTCATTACTCATTTCTTTTCAAAAGAAAATTGACTTTAAGCAAGAACTTTATCTAAGTTCTTTAAGATTTAGAAAATAACTCCCAAAATAGGTCTGTATTCATATCAACTGAAATTTTTACTTAAAGAGAGGAAGCCACATGATTAAAAATTACAGCTTCTTTGAGATGTTAACATTTTACTTTGCAAATTAAAAAAATAGCGACCCCAGAAAATTGTGGCTTCTCTTGAGATTGTTTTCAAAAACAACCCTTTGACCCAATACTATGTCATTTGCATAATCATAGCCCTAAAATCAATTCAGTTTGCAAGACACAGAATAATCTTCTTTCATTAGTGTTTTTTAACATGGAGAGACTGAGAGTTGTAGGAGGGGAGGAGGGAGGCAGGGACTGGAGGAAGGAAGGAAAAGGGATTAGTCAAAGAATATGTATGAATGACTCATGGTCACGGACAACTGGAGAGGATATTGACTGTGGGAGAGAATGGTATAGGCTTGGAGGAGGAGGACAATGAGGGGAAAGCTGAGGCAACTGAAATAGAATAAACAATTAAAAAAGAAAGCAAAGAAAATAAAGAATTGGGATTTAAACCCAGGACCATCAGCTTCCAAATATACTTCATAGTGTGCTGGACTACCTTCTTTATGAATACTGAGGCAATATATCTCCTTATAACCTATACATTTTTTTAAAAACATGGAATTGGCCATAAGGCCCTTGGTTGCCTTATTTTTAAATTCATTTCCAAGGGGATGAATCAGAAAGTTTGGGGGAAAATCAGAAGATATTTTATTTATTTATAACAGGGACCTAGACAGTGGATCTAATGCTTTTTTCTTAGCATCCCAGTTTCTACCCTATTTGTATATGTCATCACATACATTTTGTTTGTTAAATTTTGTTTGCGTAAAGAAAGAAAAAAAGAATAATCTTCTCTCAAAACTGCAAAGGACATTGGAGAGTATTCCATTTTTTTACATAAAGGTTGTGGAACTATAATTACCCTAATAATATAGTTATTTTTTTTAAATAATTGACATTTAAATGAAAGAACAAACCTAGCATCAATTGGAGTCCATTGTAAGTCATTGATATTAATTAGTCTCTTTCTCCTTTTTCCTTTAATGGTAATACTTGTTTTTTAGTACATTAAAGCCAACAAACTTAAAAAGGAAGGTATACATGATGATCTACCAGGACTGCCTCATGAAGAGCATCTTCCCCATGGTGCTGGGCTATAGAGCTGTTTCTATTTAATTTACTCCACTCAGATGGTAAACCAGCCATGCAAGATCACAAAGCCATCCTTCAGAGTCTTGCCAGAAACTGGAAATGAGAAATGAAGTCAGAGGTAAGAAAAATTTTGCCTACCAGAGGCACTAAGGTCCATTTTGGGGCTTTTTGTTTGTTTGTTTTTTAATTTTTTTTCTTTAAAGATTTTATTTATTTATTATTTTTTAGAGAAAGGGGAAGGGAGAGAGGCAGAGAGGGAGAGAAACATCAGTGTATGGTTGCCTTTCACCTGCCTCCAGCTACAGACCTGGCTGGAGATCTGGTTATGTGTGCCCTAGCTGGGAATCGAACCAACAACCTTTGGGTTTGCAGGCCAGAGCCTTATCCACTGTGCCACCAGCCAGGGCTCATTTTGTTATATAAGCTATTTTTACCAAAACTTCAAGGAAAAGATATTCCTCACCTTACAGAAAATGTTTCAAGGATGAAAGAAAAGCCACCAAGTAATTTTATTAAGTTAGTAACAAATTTGATTTTAAAAACTAGAGAAGTAGAATACAATAAAAGACAAGTACAATCTTAATTATTAACATAGATGGAACAGTTCTAAAATAAAAATAAATCAACTCAATAGGATAGTCTTTAAATTATATCATCAAGGAACTAGTATGGAAGAACCATGGACATGGACAACAAGTGGGATTGACTTTTGTGGGGAGTGGGTGGGTGGGGAAGGGGACAGAGGGGAGTGAAAAGGGGATAGATGTAATACAACAATAAAAATAAATTTTAAAAAATTTACATCGTAACTATTTGGAGTTAATCCCAAGATACAAATAAAGTTCAATGTGAGAAAATCTATTTAGATGTAACTCCTATTGATAAAGTAAAAGGGAGAAAACATCAATAGGAGTTAAAAACTATTTATTAAAAGTATTAGTGACCCCTGGCTGGTAGCACAATGGATAAGGTGCTGGCCTGCAAACCCAAAGGTTGCTGGTTCGATTCCCCAGCCAGGGCACATAATCAGGTTGCAAGCCAGGTCTCTAGCCAGGTCCATGGCTGGAGGCAGGTGAAAGGCAACTATACACTGATGTTTCTCTCCCTCTCTGCCTCTCTCCCTTCCCCTCTCTCTGGAAATAATAATAAATAAAATATTTTAAAATAAATAAATAAAAGTATTAGTGAACTATGAATAGGAGGAAATTGTCTTAATATGATCAAAAGTGTACACCAAAAACCTAAAGAAAACATAACACATAATGATGGAAATTTAGAAATACTCTCTGAAGTCAGAAATAAAATAAAGATGCCTGCTCTCCCTGCTACCTTTCAGCACTGTTATAGAGGTACTTGGCAATGTGATAAGACAAGAAAGAGAAAAGCAAAATGTTTGGAAAGACGCTAAATTGTTACTATTTACAATTGCTATTTTCCATGTGTAAATGCAGGATTATCTACAGACCAATTATTAGAAACAGTATGAGTTTCTGCTCAGTATACGATCAATATACTAAACCAGTAGCATTTCTATACACTAGCAATAACAATTTTAAAATGCAATGGGGTATATATGTACATGCAATTCACAAAAGCAGTAAAAAAATTATAGAAACCAGGAATAAATCTAACAAAAGGCTTTAAGAAAGGATTATAAAGTATTATGAAAGGACATAAAAGAAATGTTGGTTAAATAAGGTATACTTTGTTTATGAATGGGAAGCTGAATTAAGGATTTTTTTTTTTTTCCCAATAAGATCAATGTGATTTTAATCTCAGTGACAGAGTGAAATTTAGATTGATCCTAAAGTTCATATGAAAGAGTAATGTTCCAAGAAAAGTCATTACAATTCTAAAAAGAATAAGAATAGCAGCCCTGGAAGTTACCAAGAGATCATAAACTTTAAAGTAATGGAAACAGTATGGTATTAGTGAAAAGACAGATAAAGAAATTAATGAAACAATAGGAAGCCTAGAAATATGGTATATGATAGAGATTAGCTTACATAGAATGCAAAGAATAAAGCCCTGGCTGGTAGCACAGTGGTTAAGGCGCCGGCCTGTGAACCCAAAGGTCGCAGGTTCGATTCCCCAGCCAGGGCACATAACCAGGTTGCAAACCAGGTCTCCAATCAGGTCTGTGGCTGGAGGCAGGTGAAACGCAACCATACATTGATGTCTCTCTCCCTCTCTGCCTCTCTCCCTTCCCCTCTTTCTAAAAAATAATGAAATAAAGTCTTAAAAAAAAAAAAAACACATTAAAAAAAAAAAGAATGCAAAGAATAAAATTTTCAGTTAATAATGTTGGTAAATGTGGCTTTCTATCTAGAAAATAAAAACAAACAATAATGTTACATTACACATGAAAATAAATTTGAGATGAATTAAAGGTATTGTATATATGTGAAAATCAAAACTTTATAACAAAAAATAAAGCTAAATTGACTTCCAATTAAAGATAGAAAGTCGAATGCAGATATTAGTTTTCACTTTCTCCTTAAATTTTATTAAAGTAACAATCAGTGAATGTTTATGACACAAAACCACAAGAATGGAATAAATAGCAGCA
Organism: Noctilio leporinus; assembly: GCA_004026585.1. Lineage (NCBI taxonomy): Eukaryota > Metazoa > Chordata > Mammalia > Chiroptera > Noctilionidae > Noctilio > Noctilio leporinus. Next base: position 44,780 of record PVIW01010209.1, read on the forward strand.
ATAATATTTGTAACCCAACAAGCAGATGGGTGAGAAGTGACTTAACTTAGCAGATGCCACAAAGCCTTCATTGTAAATTGGCAATGAAGAAATCAAGAAGCAACCTGATTTCCTGGACAGAATGTCCAAAAATTTTTAACTGCCTTTACCAATACCACTGGGTATGAAAGTAAAGGGGAACTATAAACAAGAAAATTAATTGGTTAAAGTCTATTTAAGAAAAATTTAGACCCCTAAATCACCATTCTCACTTTGCCCATTAGGCAAACTGCCCCTTCCTGACCCTGTAATTTATTCTCTGGAGAAGCTAAAATAGAAGTTCTGTGAATTGGGGGCTGCTGGTCTAGTTTACAATAAAGGTACTTTATAAGAGGATTAAAGTAAAAGTTTTCATTCTGAAAGTTCAGACACTCAGGAATTTTTTCTCCATTTGGTTTCTAGAATTTTGATAGGCAAGCCTTATATGTTCAAATCAAGAGCATGAAATGTTTTTCTAGGGAAAAGGCCCAGGAAAACAATCCAAAGAAAATTACACTGGAGTTTCCAAATACAATTGCACAACCAGATCTTCCTTTAGGGAAGCCTACAGCTAGCTAGTTCCCATCAGCTTTAGTGCCCTGCTAAAGTATGAGAGGACAACAAGGGATCCCTAGGCATTTGAAGAAGTCCTCTAACTTAAAGTCAGAAACTTAAAAAGCAAGTTTAAAAACTCCAAAGAAAAATAAAAACTTTAAAACTATTTTTAGTATTATTACAGACATAAGAAAAATATACAAGGCTGTCCATTTTCTCCACTTCTATTCAACATTGTCTTGGAAGTTCTAGCTATAGCCATCAGAGAAGAAAAAGGAACCAAAGGTATCCAAATTGGAAAGGAGGAAGTCAAACTGTCATTATTTGCAGATGATATGATCGTGGACATACAAAACCCAATTGGCTCCACCAAAAATTTACTCAACCTAATAAGCAAATTTAGCAAAATAGCTGGGTATAAAGTCAATATCCAGAAATCAAAAGCATTTTTGTATACCAATAATGAAACAACAGAAATAGAAGCGAAAAAACAAATCCCATTTACCATAGCAACAAGAAAAATAAAGTACCTAGGAATCAACTT
>PVIW01010210.1:0-45894 GCA_004026585.1 Noctilio leporinus
GGGGGACAGAGGGGAGCAAAAAGGGGATGGATGTAATACAACAACAATAAAATAAAAAAAATATAAATTTGTTGAAATATAAAGGTCTCTAAATGAGGAGATAAAACTTTTGTAGATAAGTGTTTCAATACATTTGATATGTTGGCTTTCCTCAAATAGGTCTATAAGTTAAGTGTATTCCAATAAAAATCCCAATAAAATTTTTTTTAAAGGATTACTCTTTCAATATGAATTGCAATATTACCAAACACATGCAAAAATACATTTATAAACATACATATTTTTACATATATTTAATACATACTGGATTTTGAAGAGTTAATACAAAAAATTTAAAGCATGCCAATAGCTTACATAATTAAATGATAGTATTTTAGATATATTGCAGCAAAATAAAGCAGTTTTTTCTTCTTTAATACTTATTTTACTCTGGAATGCTATTTTTGTGAAATATATCACAGAAATGGTGTATTGCAGAACTCACTTTTGTGAAAGTTGTTCTAGAGACAGTGTCAAGCCCATAGTAAAAATTGAATTTGACTTTTGAGTCAGATCCTTCCCCTTCCAATAGAAATTTTTGTGTTTTTGGTTTTAGTTTTATCTTTTTTTGTTTCATTTGCATTTTGATAGCTTAGTTCTACTTTGCTTAAGTTAGCCACTGGGCTTTGGCTACCAAAGAATCCTAACTCATTAAATGGTTTATGGTATCATCCAGTCTTCCACTCTATTTTGATGAAATTTTGTCATAGGCATGGGAGATGTTATAGACATAGGAGATGTAAATGAATGTAATTTTTCACCATTCCACTAGATAAGAAATAATTGAGAGTTACAAACCAAGTATCAGTGGCTCCAACTTAGTTTCATCGGTGATGAAAGTCCTCTAAAAGGACTTTATTTTTACTTCACAATTATTCAGCAATAATTAGTTTTTATCCCCCAATTAATTATGTTAGTTGTGAGAGGGGTGTGATAGCAGGTGCAAGAGAGATAATAACACAAATATAATTTCTGTCCTCATGAAGTTAATATTCCCATAGGTAGAGAGACAGATGTATAAATAAATAATGCTAGTTAGTAGTAACTGCTATGATGGAGATCAAATTAATGCTGTTTATCTTATTGGATCCAACCACAAGGATAAGATGTTGGAAATTTTCAATGTAATCATCTTTATCTAACAGTTTTGGAAGGGTATAGAATTATCTTATAAACATTTATCCCCCCATTAACTATTTCATACTGATTTTTATTTCTTAGATATCACAGGAAAACTTCATCTACACCCATCTACCATATTATATATCTTTTGCTTATTAATAGACTTAGTTTCTTTTATTAAATTACAGGTAAGAAAGTGTCTGAGCCTAATGTGACAACTCATCTTTGGGAGCAGATTAGATTTAGAAGGAGTGATACAGGAAACACAAATTTAATGATTTTAGTGGAAAATTATTCTTTGGAAAATAGAATCAAAATTAAAAGGCAACTAATGTGATCTGTAAATAAATGTTGTCATTAACTCTAATGAAAGTTTATGACATTTTAATGCTATTTATTTTTAACTTCTTCATTTACAACTCAACCCTGCCTATGCCTCCACCTCATCCTCCATCACTTTCTGCTTGGATTTCTTTCTTTCTTTTTTTAAAATAAATATTTTATTTATTATTTTTCAGAGAGAGGGGAAAGGAGAGAGGTAGAGAGGGAGAGAGACATCAATGTATGGTTGCCTTTTACCTGCTTCCAGCCACAGACCTGGCTGAAGATCTGGCTTGCAACCTGGTTATGTGCCCTGGCTGGGGAATTGAACCAGCAACCTTTGGGTTCGCAGGCTGGCACCTTATCCACTGTGCCACCAGCCAGGGTCTGCTTGGATTTCTTATTGCTTCCTGACCATAAAGAATACTTTTGCATTCTCTTTGGTTCTTCCTTCACCAACATCTTTCTTCATAAAATGTCTTCTCTTTCTATTGTCATTTAAGAGTGGATTTTATAAAGTTTTTGGTTAATTTGCTGTTCATTTTTTAGAGACACAGGGTACCTAGGTTAGAATTTGTTTTCTTCAACCAGGCTGTGTGTCCCTTATATAATTAAATCACCCAAAGAAGCTACCAGCTGGGGTTATAGCAACATTCTAGAATGTTTTAGGGGGTAGATGAGTCTTTGTAATTCTGTAATAACAAGTTTTCAGACTTTCAGAGGTCACTTAGGGTATTTGAGGCAGCTGAATAGTGGTCCCTCAGCTTTGTCTTCCTCTTCTTTTCATTTCTCTTGACTATTGGAATCCTCACCATCTATGTCTTATATTTTTACCAACCAACATTTACTGAACAGTGCCCCATTCTAGGCCCTGTGCTAAGGGTGGTGACAATAAGGGTGTTGCAGGCTGGGTTCCCTGGAAAGCAGACTCTGAGACAAATATTAGAATGCAGGAGGTATATTTGGGAGTTTTCTTAGACGTAACATCTGTGGAAGGGAGGGGAAAGAGGTGGATCGGGGAGACAAAGAGGCTGAACTGTGATGCAGTCTTGATAAAGCCCTAGCCCACCCTACAGAGAGTTTTGAAGCATGACCCTTCAGACCTGCCCTGCTGAGGCAAGAAGGCTGAGCTCTTTCACATTTGCATGGGTGTTGGTCACCCTTGGTAGGGGGTGCAACTTTGGGCAAGGTAGCTCTTTTCAGTTTGCAGCTTCCCTTAAGTCCCAAAGTAGCTGGCAGCAGAGGACTCTCTGCCTGCTGCTCTCCCAGTAGCTGAAGTCCTAAGTCTTTTTTTTTACTTTTGAAGGGAGATTGAAGTAGCACGTTATAGCATCTAGCACAAATGGCAGCCAGAGAGTTCATTGTCTGCTAGGAGGTGACAGCTAAATAAACATGCAATTTCAATATTGTGTAATGAAGACTATAATCACAGTATACTCATAGGAGAGAAACTTAATGTCAGTTAGGGAAAATTTTAGGAAGCTGTAGAAACTGAGAGATCAATGGGAGCTAGAGAGACAAAGTTGAGGTGGTAGTAAGAGCAGAGAGTGAAAAGCTGGGAGGTGAGAAAATAAGGAATGCTTAGGTAATTACTTCCAAATCAAATTCTTGGGGCCAGGTTTGATATCCTAAAAGAAGTAAGGTATAAGCTGAGATTAGAAATGTGAAAGAGGGCTGTATGTGTGTGTGTGTGTGGTGGAAAGGCAGGGTGCCATACTGACGGAAGAGCTTATGAGAAGGTTGGGAGGGAGGAAGCCAGAGTTCAGGAAGAGAGATGGGGGAGGGGTGGGGGTTGAAGGGGAAGGGCATGAGGAAAAGAGAGAAGAGGAAAAAGAATTGAGTAACTAAAGGCAGGTCAGGATAGTGGTGTTTGTGACCATGAATGTCTTTATGTGCAAGTTTCCACCTTATCTTGAGTGTAGTAGACAAGCCCTAAAGGATTATAAATAGAGGAATGACATCATCATTTTTGGTGTCATCTGTCTTTTATTTCAGACATCTCATGTTACTCTTTATTCTCTGAAGGCTTACGTTTGGCACACTTAGGTACAACTGACTCTGAAATAGTTTCATTTTAGCATCTTGTCACAAAACTACCATTTATCGGTCATGCTTTGACATAGAATGTGGGATTTGTTATTGGGTTAGACCTTATTTAATTGTGAGAGCTGGTGGGACAGGTTGTGCAGGCTGCTGTCTCCACATCTGGTATTTGTCTGGGGTCTGTAGTTCAGCCAGATGAGCAGGAAAGAAGACTGAATGTGAAAGAAAGTAAGAATGAACGGGAAGCCATGAAGATGAATTAGAACCCATATCTGTCTCTAACCACCTCCAATCTTGACAGTGAAGGTGACCTGCAGGGAAAGCTGGTGTCCTTCATTACAGAATTGCATGTGCACTTGGCCCAGGACCTGCACAAGCACAAGGAGAAGAGCTGTTGGGAGCTGGAGGGGCTGCAGATCTTGGTGTGTTTCAGTAACAGCAGGCGGGTCAGATGTCAATGTCAAAGTGTGTGACCTACCACAGTGCTTGGTGTTCTACACTGACCTCCAAAGTGCAATGACTACTGCTTTGTTTCTGCCCTCTAAACCTTATGCAATTTTTTTTTTTTTTTTTTTTTTGGTGGCCCATTCTAATCTGGTGTCATACAGAGAAAGAACTCTGGGAAGCATTATTCTAGCTCCAATAAGTTGACACTGAACAAAACTACCTCACATCATGCTCTGAGTACAAATAGAACTGCTAAGCATTCTGGCAAGATGTATATGTGTATTATATACAATACATATATAACATATTTTCATATATAAATATATACACAAAACAACACCCTATGGAGTATTGTTAACTCATTTTATAGATAGAAAACCTTAGACAGAGATTGAGTGACTTACTTCGGTAAGAAGCAAAACTGGCATTTGTGTTTGGTTGATCTGATTCCCAGATTATGCTTTTACACACTCTGCAAAATGGCCTTCTCTGCCAAGTATTGAAGAAAGGTAGACAGATGCTAATTTAAAAAAAATACCACTTTGCCAACATAGCATATTTTGAGACATCTAGTGCTAACATGAATGAGAGGGCACATACTGATTCTTGCCAACGACCCTTGGAGCCTGACACTCAGATCTCCCTGTGGTGCTCTGACAGTCATCTGGCAGCTGTCCTTCTCTTCTGCTCCAGTGGCACTGTGGCTTCAACTGGCTCCCTGATTTTTCTGAGGCTTGTAGAACTTTCTAAACCATGGATGTGCAGATTTGGGACATGCATATTACCACTGGCCATACCCTAAAGTCCTCTAATAACTGCATCTTAAAATGAGTCATCTTCTGATTGGTTTTTACCAGCTGTTAATACTTCATTATTGCCAAGAGAGGTCATTTCTGTCATGGTGGCAGTGGAATCTGAGGAAAGAAGAGAGGTGTGGTGGCTGTTTTTAGTGCCCCATCGGGGGGCTTATCTCTTCAGTGTTGATCACCACTTCCAGCTGCCTGCTTCCATATCTCCTTGCCCGTTTTTCCCAAGCTGGGAGGGTTCCTGCTGGAGTGTGTGCAGGTCCACTTCCTTAGGAGCAACCCTCAGCCCATAACTGCTGAGAAGGGTGTACAAACACTCTAGTGCCTTTGCCCTCAGCCGAGGATGTGATTTTTACATGACTTTCCAGAATTTTCTTGTGGACTTCAACTCCTCTTGTATGAGTTGTAGAGAGTGGAGGTATTTCCTCCACTTTCTAAGTAAACTGCTTGTATTTGACTCTTTGTCCCAGAGTTTGTTTCTGCAGGATTTGAATGAAGATAAATAGGAAGTACATGGAGTATGAAGAAAGCAGAACATAGGCTGGTAAAATACAGGGAGAGGTTGGATGGGAAGAGAATTATGAGGTACAGAGAATGAAGACAGTAGAGGAATGACTGGGTTCCTAGGGGAAAAGGAAAAGGAAAAGGTTGCTAACCTCACCTGAAAACAAAGCTGCTTGGTGATCTTACACAGACCACATCTTGATTGCACACAAATTATGTCTGTGTTGGCTCAGGGTCAGAAGACATACTTCTTATTGCGATCTTTGAAGGCCTGCAGTCCATTTTAGGCAAAGCTTCAATGGTACAGGGGACCTTTCATAAGAAAAATCTAATTTTATAAATGCATCACTTACCTACTCGGGTTGGGTATGACTTTTCCTTTTTCCCCTTTTTTCTTTGTTGACATACTGGATATAAGCAGGACTTTTTCCCTCACTTATCGTCCACCTTTTACCTTTTGAGTTTTGGAAAAGTCCAACCAGAGCCGCATTTATTATCCTCAGTGCTTGTAATAAGGCTTGGCATTTTCTTCTTCTTGTTCTTAAATAAGTCCCTTTAACATTTATACTGGAAAAAAAAAAAAGACTTGACATTTTCCAAAGTGAAATAATAATTCGGGCCAAATGTGTTGATACTCAATTTCTTTTGAATTTCTTTATTGAATGGCTCAGGAAATAATTACTGAACATTGGATGTATAACTTAGTAAATAAACCTTTGGTTACATACAGTAATGTTTCCTGCCGGAGGACACCCTGGGGAAATACACCTGATTCCTTGATCTTCCACTTCTCAGAGTGGACCCCTAACGGTTTCTTCTGGTTTGTTTATTTTCTTACTGGGTTGGACTTGCCCCCTTGTGGACAGAATTGTGCCATTATTTTTTAATGGGTGGCTATATTAAAGAGAGGCCTCTTACCTGAAGTGTCTCATGAGACATTTCCATGTCACCACTGCTCATAAATATTTGAATCTTCTCAGGAAACAATGGTGTTATCTATACAATAATGATTCTTCACACAACCTTTCTAGATATATTTTCCTCTGTATACTTTTGGGAAACTAAGACCTAAGAAGGTTGAAACATCACCTTTCTTTGTTAGTAATAAAAATAGGTAGAAGAAGGGCTGGTTTTAGGAACAGTGCTTTATTAACATCAGGAACCACAGAATCACCTATCCTCAGATTTCTGTTGGTTACTATCATAGATTAATAGAAGGAACAGAATCTTAACTGCTCATGAAATAAATCTAAATTAAGATCTATCACCAGTATACTTGCTGGAACAAATCCGCATTCTCTCAGCTAATGAGATCATTAAATAATTAGGGTACAACCTATTTTAAAGATGGGTTAAAATAGTGAGCATTGAATACAGACTAAGTTAGAGCTTTGGTCCAGCTCTTGGGAGCATTTTCTTTGCCTTGTGGCATCAGTGACTGTTCTGGTAGGTGCAGCAGAAGATTTATATCAATAAACTCCAGGGCACTGTTTTTACCATCATGATGTTTCTATCATCTGTACTAGTATATACTTAATATTTTCAATGGAATCACCTATAAAACTAAAAATATTTATTTGGAAAGAATATTGAAATTGGTACTATACATAGAAAACTTCATTTTTATAATTCTTATAAAATGGATATATAAGTAATTAAAATCTACTTTGAATTGGTTTCTGAATCCCTAAATTCATTTCATAAGCCATACCCTGGAGAACATGGCTATAATATTACTTCCAGTGATTGTTTGATTTTTAAGCTATGAAGCCATGTTTAGGGAATTGGTGAATCTATGTCTACATTCCATAAAGAACAGATTTTCATTATTCCAAATAACTTTTCAGGCTATAATGGAAAGAAAGTAGAAATCAATAATAGAAGGAAAACTGGAAGAGTAACAAATATGTGAAAATTAACATATCTTTGAACAATGAATATGTCAAAGAAGAAATAGAAGGGATAGTAAGAAAGTCTTTAGATGAATAAAAACAAAAAACAAAACATACCAAAACTTATGGGCTACAGCAAAAGGAGCACAAAGAGGAAAGTTTGTAGGGATAAATGCCTACACTGCATTAAAAAACTCTCAAACAACCTAATTTTATACCTCAAGCAACAGAAAAGAGAAAACTAGGCCCAAAGTTGGTGGAACGAAAAAAATAAAAATAAGCAGAGAAAAACAGAATATGTAAAAAAAAAACAATAGAGTAAAACCAGTGAAAGTAAGAGCTGCTTATTTAAGAAAATAAGTAAAATTGACAAATCATTAGGCAGACTAAGAAAAAAGGAGAGAAGAGTAATTAAATATTAATTGGAAATAAAAAAAAGGAGACATTACAACTGATATCACAGAAATACAAAGATCATAAAAGACTCCTATGAGTCTCATTGGCATATGAATTATATGCCAACAAATTGGGTAACCTGGAAGACATAGGTAAATTTTCAGAAACGTACACTCTGGTAAGACTGGTAAGACTGAATCATGAAGAAACAGAAACTCCGAAAAGATCTGTAACTACTAAGGAAACTGAGTCATTAGTCAAAAATCTATCAACAAAGAAAAGACCAGGACCAGATGGTTTCAGGGATGAATTCTACCACACATTTAAGAATTAACACCAATTCTTAAACTCTCCCAAAAAATAGAAGAGAGGAGCCCTTTCAAACACATTTTATGAGACCAGCATGATTTTGAACCTAAAGTCAGATAAAGACGCTACAAAAAAAGAAAATTATACAATAATATCCTTGATGAACATAGATGCAAAATTCTCAACAAAACATTAGCAAACCAAACTCAACTGTACATTGAAAAGATCAAAAATCATGACCAAGTGGGATTTATTCCTGGGATACAAGTATGGTTCGATATAATCAAATCAATTAACATGATGTATTACATTATCAGGATGAAGAAAAATCCCACATGATGATAGATACTTAAAACTCTGAAATGATTTTAAAATAGCTTATCAACAAATTCCTGGTTTGCTGGTATCTGACCAAAAACTTATTCAATAACATGATTTTCTCTTCAAATTTATAATAAAAATTTACTGGGTGATAAGTGCCCACAGTTGTAAAGATACCAATAAAAATTTTTCATGAAAAAAATTATTTTTCGAATGTAGATATGAACCAAAAACAATACTGAACAATACCGTTATATTTGTTTTATATTACTAGATATTTCTCTCTAATTTTACTCCTATCAAATGTAATACAAGAAATTATGTTGAAGTTCTAGAAGGACAAATAACCAGCCCTATCTTGAGGTAGATTTAAAAGCCTTTTGAAAACTTCTCTGGGCCATTTTCTAAGAATAGACTTATAGGCAATTTTTAAGATTGAATCAGTTTGCAAAGTCCTAAAATGTAGGCTGTATTGTAGGGCTTCTTTCTCAGGGAGAATGGAGAATCATGAAGAGCAGTTAAGAGTCTTTTCTAAGCAGTCCAGACATAGGGCAATGCTTTTGGTCCCATTTCATGTCTTTATACAAAGGCATCATATGATGAGTTTATATTTTAGTTCCGGGATATCCATGTAGACATCAGTAGTTTTTACTATATATCTCCATGTCTTTTTTCTCTTTATGTAATTTAGTCTGAGAACACATCCAATTTGGCAGCAGCTTCCTGAATTTGGTCCCTGGGTTGTCCAGAGTTCCTTTCATCTGGCATCAAAGGGATCCTACAGAGCTCTGGTTATGCCATTTCTCTTTAATTAACATCTTTATTGAGCAGCTACTATCTGCAGGCTATTGTATAGGCACTGTTGCAGAGGGGTTGAAATTGCTCTTGTGTGGTTTTCCCTGGAGAACAGACATTATACAAGGCATTAAATGCCTGATGCATTAGGGGGTAGTGCTAGCCACCTGGTCGGGGAAGGGAATGGGAGCTTTCAAGAAAAGGAAATTGCATATGCAAAGACCCTGTCATTAGGAGTGTGGAAAATACAGTAACAGGAAATAAAGATGAACATAGTCCAAGTTGTGCAGGGACTTGCAAGTCATCTTGAGGCTGAAATTTAACTCTGGCTGATGGCACAGTGGGTAAGGCACCAGCCTGCGAACCCAAAGGGTGCTGGTTCGATTCCCAGTCAGGGCACGTAACCAGATTGCAAGCCAGGTCTCCAGCCAGCTCTGAAGCTGGAAGCAGGTGAAAGGCAACCACACATTGATATTTCTCCCTGTCTGCCTCTCTCCTTTTCTCTCTCTCTAAAAGTAATTTTTAAAAATCTTAAAAAAAAAGAGGCTGAAATTTTGTGCCATGTGTGATAGGGAAGCCATTAAAGGATTTCAAATGGGGGAGGAATGTGCTCTGATTGACATTTCAAAAATGTCATATTTAGCCCTGGCTGTTGTGGTTCAGTGGATTCAGTACTGGCCTGTGAACCAAGAGGTCACTGGTTTGATTCCCAGTCAGGGCACAGGCCTGAATTGGAGGCTGGGTCCCCAACTTGGGGTACACAAGAGGCAGCCACACATTGATGTTTCTCTCCTCCTCTTTGTTTCTCCCTTCCCCTCTCTCTAAAAATAAATAAATATTTAAAAAAATGTCATACTTATTTCTGTGTGGAGAATAAATTGGAGGAGAAGACAAAAAGCAGAAGAGGAGGACCAGTTAGAAGACTATTATACTTGTTCAGGTGAAAAATGACACTGATTGATTCAGGTAGAATTAGAGAAATAAGAAGATTCAAGAGATAAATACAAGAGATAAATAAGGGCTTGACTGTAGACAATATTATGGTTATATATAGAAGACAAGGGAGAAGGAATAGTCTCAGATGGATCCCAAGCATTGGGTCTAAAGAACTGAGTGGAAAATAGCAGAATTAATCTGGCACAGGGATCAGTTGGGGCACATAATGAGTTTAGTTTTTATATTGTTATCTTAAAGCTCTTTGTGGTATTTCCACATGGAGATGTTTTCATACCTACCATCTGTAAATTCCAGAGGTAGAGGTTTGGTGGAAAAGGAAAGGAGTCTTTTTTAAAAAGCTGTATAATTTGGGGGGAGTAACAGGCATTTACCTCAAAGCCCATTCCCTTTAAAACACCCAAAGACAAATTACCCTTCCACCCTTTGCCAGATAAGTTCAAGGCTGAACTTGGAGTTTCTTTTCCTGTTTAAAAATACTATCCTTTGGGATACCCAGGTGGCTGCAGCATGATTATCCAGGCAGCATGGCTGGTTGCTGGTCACCATCCAGCTCCAGGTATCTTTTGGAATCAGTGTACGCCCTACCAGCGTCCCAGTTGTTAGGCAATGCTCTTTTCTCTGGCTGCTGCGTACCCATTTAGTACCTGTGCTCCATCCTTCCAGCTGTTGGCTCGCCAGTGCATCCACGCACCTGGCTGAGCAGGACCACACAATGCAGCTGCCAGTCACCAGTGCTGTTGCTGCTTCTCCAACAGGAGGGGTGTGGTCTCCAGGGCCTGCCAGCCCAGGAATGCTTGGCCCCCAACCCTCAACTGGGTGAGCTAGGGGAAGGGAAAAAAGGGCCAAGACTCTGCCTCCTCTGTTAAATCTTCTGCTCTCAAATCTTGTGCACTGTGGGGTGTCCAATTTCTCAGCTAATCCAGGCTAATGGCCATCACATGTGTCAGCCTGCACAGCATCTCTGCTTCTCCTGCTGCTGCTGTGATCTGAAGTGGGGAGGAGGGTTTCCAGCTACACCCAGGAGTACAGCATCTCCTCCCCAGGGCAAAGCGTCACCGTGTTCACCTCCATGATACACGTGTGTTGACATTTTTAGCCCACACATGCTACATGTACGTTGTTTCATTGGCGAAGTTAGTTGTTTACCCTGTCCCCATGGTTATGAAAGTCTGTTAGAAGGTGTCGCAATTTCAATCCTGCTGCCTTCGATACTTGCCACCTCTTCTCAGGGGTCCCTTACCTCTGCCCAGTGATCTGGCCAGACCCCAATCTGTTACCCTTAGGCAGTTGCATGGCATGAGCTTATTGGTGTAAAATCCAGGAAGAGGTCTGGGGCTGGAGATATAGATTTGGGTTATGTAGTTGTACAGTGACATAGAAGTGGGTAAGGCCGTCTGGAGAAGGCTGTAGAATGAGATAAGAAAAGAGATAGAAAATAGTCACAGGTGATGCCAAAATTCTTCAGTGGTTTCCAATAGCCAACAGTCAACAGCATACACACCCAAATATTTATTTTAGCATTCAAAGCTGTCTATTTTCCTGTCCCCATCCACTAGTTTTTGAGTTTCAAATTCTACTACTGTTCTCCAATTGTGTTCTAAACACAACGAACTCTGTGCTATTATTCATGTTTAGATAATTTTAAAAATTTCATTTTCTTCATTTATTGAAATATGCTTTGTCCTTCAAGGCTCAAAAAAGTGCCATTTCTGCTTTCTTGATCCCATAGTAGATATTTACCAAATGTGGAATGAATAAACAAATAAACTGGGTATATAGTAAATGCATTTGATCAAAAGAAGGATACTAACATTCATTTGGCACCTAATTTGTATCAAAACCTTAGTCGATCCCTTTACCTATAAAGTCTCTTTTGATCCTCATAACAACCTGTAAAAGATGTGTTATCATTGCTCCCATTTTATACAAAAGGAAAAATACCTATAACATTTTCAAAGCATCACTGTCTTTTTAAAAAGTTGAGATTATATTGTTTGCATAAGTATTGAAACGACATATGAGTCAAGAAATAATCCTGAACTCAATAAGTCACTAAAAATTAATCTCCCATCCTTTTCTTTTCCCTCAGGCAAGATTTTATCCTAATATATTTTAATGACAATAATTATCTTTCCTCAGTGATTCTTTCTTCATCCTGCCTGCTTAACAACAGCTTCAACTGCACTTTCAGGTTAAATCCTCCAAACTGGTGAATATTATGTTTTTGTTTTTTATGACCAGTGACAAATTCAGTACAACTTAGTAGCATTTATGAAGCACCTAATCATATAAGGTACTCTGCTAGATGTTAGGAGCAACGAATATGGGTAAAGACAGGACATCTGTCTACTTCCTAAGGTTGTGCCATTTCATAAAGGAGTTAACTCGAAAAAAAATAAATATGTGGAAGACAAAATGGTAATTTAGCAAATATTGTGTTTTACTTACCATGTACCAGATATTTGGTAGCCTCTGGAGCTACAGAAACTAATGTGAAACATTCCTGCTTTGAGCAAAGACATTGTTTGCAATGAAAAGTAAGATGAGAACCCAGGAAAACAACTTTCAGAGAAGCATTCCTGAATGAATTAATTTCTCAACCTGGGCATAAGTAAAAATCTGGATGAAATAATGATGACCTTATTATTATTTTTTGTTAATAGTTTTTGGTCACACGGGGGACATATGTTGGAACAAACTGTAGAAATAAAAACATACTTTATAGGAATAAGGAATTGTGTAGAAATAGAAACATACTTTGTAGGACTAAGGATGCAGAAAATATTTTAGAAATTCAATAAAGAGAGGTTGTCACTTGCTGCAATGCTTCTTAAACATCAATGTGTAAAAACCTGCTTATGTAGGCATCTTGCTAAAATGAAGATTCTGATTCCATATGTTAGGAATGGAGCTTGAAAATTGAGGGAAGATTGAGGGAAGTAATAGTATTAACCCCATGGAGCTGTGGTGAGGTTTCAAGAAAATTGTGCATGTAAAATGTTTAACATAATTCTTGGAACTTTGTAAATATTAGCATTAATTATCACCAATCATTGGATGGTGCCTTATCTCATGATTTCTATTTGTAATTACCTTTGTCAACTTAATAACCTCTATTCTTAATGTTACCAAGCCAAAATGAAGGTTCAGCTGCCTTTTGCCACCAATGGGCAAATTCTAGAGGCAGAGGCTGGTGAGGAAAGAAGCAGGTCTTTGTTCAAATGCTGCACATTCTGGGAGAATGGCAGACTCTTACCTCAAAGCCCATCCTCTCTGGGAAACCCAGAGGAAAGCCCAGCCATCTTTTAGCCAGACCAAATCCAAAGGCAGCGTCCAGGGTTTCTTCTCCCATTTAAAGTACCACTCTTTGGGAGCTTCAGGCAGTCACCCAGTGGCCACCCAGGTGGCTCAACTTGTTCCTGGACAATGCCTGGCTTTAGGCTACCTTCCAGAGCTCATGTGTACCTGGCACTGGCACTGGCCGTGTGGCTTCCAAGGACAAAGGGCCTTGTAAACACACAGGCTAACGTATTTGCCAGGTGGGTCAGGGGGTGGCCCTTCCTTCCCTGGGTACCATTCTCCATGGCCCATGTTTCTGCCTCCCCTTGGTCCCACCCCCATCAGAGACTGGAAACAGTAGGAGGGCTTTACCCCTATTCAGCTATTTTGCTAGCCTTGTGCTTGCTCAATGCTACACCACCTCCTGCTGCTGCCTTGCCAGGGGGTAAGGGGTCAGCTGCCAGGAGCAGGATGCTCTACACCAGTGGTGGAGCATTTGCAATGGAAGAACATAGTAACCTGAGCAACATGGCCCCACCCTCTGCCTGGGGAGGATCTTGATTTCCTCCAGTGACCCCTTCTGGTCCCTACCCTTCGCCTACTCACGACTGTGGCCAGGCTACTGGTGTCAATATGCCAGGCACCACTCTAGACATTGGGTATAAAGATAAATATAATAATTCTTCTGTAAAATTACTCTCAGTTTTGTGGTGGAAATAGAAAGACATAAAGTAAATTTTAATTGTAAATAGTTGTGTTCTAAAGTATAAGCTAAAAGTACAGGGCATGGCACTACTTTTTTCCCACCAAATTTTTGGCTTGGATGCAAGAAGTATGTAAAGTGCCTCCATGAAAAAATGTATATGTTTCCGTCTTTCTAAGACAAAAGTATAACGGAGTGAAAGAAAGCCCTCTTCTTGCTGTGCATGAAGTCTCAGCTTCATCATCAAAGGGTGTTATTTTTTCTTTAAGGTTCGGAGTTATAGACAGTATGTGATTCTATTAACATTAATGCAAAAAGAAATATATCATAAGAAACTTTAATCTTTCGATTGAATGACTTATTTATAAACCCAAAAGCCTGGGTATGTAATTGGATTAATGTGCTGGTGTGTGTGTGTCTGTGTGCACATGCATGTGTGTTGGGGAGGGTGGGTAGTGCATGCACACACATCCTTGAGATCCAGAGTAGTAGGTTGTCTTGATTCAGTTTACTTATTAAATGAATTATAATTTAAAAAAGATATTAAGGCATATTTTGTATTAAAATTTCTTATATGATAAATAAATCATCATAATATTTCTTTAGAAGTATTTTTCAATTCAAAAAGGGGGGGTAGGTTCATAGCCACACAGGAAGAAAGAGGGCTAATGTATTGAATAAAGATTACTATAATGAAATAAGAATGGAAATGTTACAGATGGAAGGGACTCCTCAACAATTGATCTTAATTTTCCATTGTTTTTGTCAATTTTTGTCCGTATATAACAAGTGCTATTTATATAGTTTTGATTATGGCATGGTATATAATGTTATCTTCTTTCCAAGTAATATTTGGAATAACTTCACATCATGTAGATTAAATTATGAATTTATCTAAGGCTTTAATTTTTTGAAAAGATCTGGCCACATCTGTAAAGGCTACACTTGAACTTGAAATGGTAGACAAGGTATGTTTAACTGCTTGGCTATTTCAGCAAGCACAGCCTCCCAAAACAAACGGCAGCTTTTCTGTCATTTGTTGATTTCTACTTGTCAAGTGTATGTTTGAATTCACATCGATCATAAGGAAAGGAGTAGATGATCCACACATTTTACATCTTTGTTATTTTCTTAGGCTGTCATTCATTAAACAATAGAAGAAAAGCAATGCTGCTCTTTTAAGCCTTGATGCAAATCTCATGCTCTTGAAAAAGAACTTTGGGTGAATGAAATATGAGATCTGTCCAGAAGGTATCCAGTCATGTAACATAAAGAATAGAGACATTTACTGAAGAAGTTACAAGATACAAGAAATATTGTACATAAGACAATGATGGCTCAGTCCCTTTCAAACAAGGCACTTTGGGACCTCAAATAGTTCTTATCCCCATAAGCTGCCAGTCATATTTTCCTGAATCTCATCAATGGTCTGAAATCTCTTCCCCTTCAAAGGTGATTTTAGTTTTGGGAAAAGCCAGAAGTCGCAGGGCATCAAATCTGGGTTGTAGGGCTGAGTTACCTGGGTGATTTGATGTTTCACCAAAAAACTCTGCGTAAGACTTCATGCGTGAGCAAGCATGTTGTCGTGATGAAGTTGCCAATCATTAGTTGCTCATAGCTGAGGCCTTCTGAATCATCTGAATAGTTTCTGCAGAGGAATGTTCAAGCTTAATGCAACATTTGATACAGACTTATTGCTCTACTTGCCAGTTGTTTCGAATGTGACGGCCACACAGTACACATGCTCGCTGAGTGGCATCTACCTCCCCCACTGACTGACTAGTACAGTGAAGCCATCGCTGTTCTTGCATGTGCGTTCCAGTTCACTCTTCTTGGCTGCCAGGTTACAGCAAACCATTCTTGTTATAAGAATAGTTGGACCTTTTCTGGACAGACCCCTGCTCATATACTAAGGAGATAGCATCACCGCAGTGACTGTAATACGGTCAGTTCAAGAAATTTGGGGTTTGAAAAACATCAAGGTTTAAATCATGATTCTGTCATTTGCAAGTTGCATGAGCCTTAGGCAAGTCCTAGGAGTCTAGTTTTCTCATTTGTGAAAATTAGCCATTTTTAGTTTTAATTTTTCAAAGACTGAAATGTTGGCATTTGACACTCGGAAGAAACATATGGTATCAGAGGTTCAGAGCATGAACTCTGGAGTCATACTGCCTCAATTGCTGTGTGAGTTTGCACAGATTACTTCTGTCCACCTCAATTTCTATGTCAGCAAATGGAGATACTGTTACACACTTCATTTCATCTTTATATATTTTATTTATTTATTAAAATGATTTTATTTATTTTTAGAGAGAGAGGGGAAGGAAGAGAGAGACATCAACGTATGGTTGCCTTTCACCTGCCTCCAGCTGCAGACCTGGCTGGAGACCTGGCTTGCAACCTGGTTATGTGCCCTGGTGGTGAATCGAACCAGCAATCTTTGGATTTGCAGGCTGGTGCCTATCCACTGTGCCACCAGCCAGGGCTCATCCTTATATATTTTAGGTGAGATAATTAATGTTGAAGTATTTAGAACAATGCTTGGTTTGTAGTTAATGTTCAATAAATATTTTATTATTATTGGTAGTAGATATTATATAACTTTAACCATTGTGTCTTTCTTGAAAGCCTGTATTGATTTGGCTTCCTTAATAGCAAACTCTCCTGAGCCTCCTTTAACCCTGGGACCAATCCTTTTCCAGTTTCCTTTAAGAAATTCCCTCCTGTGTTTGTAAATGTTGCTGATTCCTAGGGGTTTGATTTTAGCATGCCCCCTCTTATCACTGCTAGAACTACATGAAATCCTCTCCTATCACTACAATCACCAGTTATAGCTTGGTGAAACCAAAATCTATAACATTTAGCCTTGATTTTCCCTGCAAGCTTTCATCTCATATATATCCAAGTGCCTCCCCATGATCTTTACCTGAATATTTGAGTTAACACATTATTGACTCAAATTTTTCACCCTTGTCTGCTTCCACATCCTTACCATAGCTGACTTGTGGATAAAGCTGTTTACTCACACTTTGACTTTGGAATTGGCCATGTGCCCTGCCTTGGTTTTGTCATTGGCATATGGTGGAAGTGATAGTGAGTCAGATCTGAGCTCAAGTCTTCAGAGGTTTTATGTTTTTTTTTCTTGCTCTCTGCTGCTTTGGCTGCCCTCATGGAAAAAGCAATCCCTTGGCTAGATTGTCAGTTCAAGGAGGATAAATGAAACAGTGAACAGATCCTCCCCATCCAACTAACACATGTGGTGAGAAGCGGACCCATCTATGGCAGAATAAAGCAAAGTTGCCCTGCTGAATCCAGCTAAGATCAGCCAAATCCCAGTCAACCTAAAGATACATGAGTGATAATATGTAGCTGCTTTTTAAAAATCCTATTGGGTTGGTTTGCATAAATTAGCTACCCAATATAATGTTCTATAGGCATCTGAAATTTAGCTTGCCTGAAAATAAGCTGCTTTTCTGTCACCCCCCCCCCCCCATAAACCTGTTTCTTTGTTGTTTATTTTCCTTTGTTTGTTGGTGGCCTCAGCCCTCATTTGATTACTCACTCAGACATCAGGACTTCATGACTCTAACCTTTCCCTCACCCTCTACATCTACTCAGTCTCCACATTCAGTCAATTTTATATTTCATTTTTTAAACTTGTTTTTTAAAAAAATTTCTATCCTCACTATCCCTGTCTGGTTTCAGGACCTAAAACTTTTTCACTTGGGCTATTTCAAGGGAACCCTACTGGGTCTTCCTGCTCCTATTCTCAATGGCTTCTGACTCCCCACACAGTAACCAGAGTGACATGAAATTAGCCATCCCACTGTCCTGTTTCAAATCTTTCACTGTCCCTTATCACCCACAGGGAAGTCCAAGTTCCTCGGTTTGACTCCAGACTTAATCTGGTCATTATCTGCCCATTGAAATTTATTCCACACTTCTTCCCTTTTTATTTTCATCCATCAACTTAAAACTATGTTAATTCCTTTAAACATAGCATGGGGATTCCTATCTGTCTGTCTGCCTTTATACATTATGTGACCTCTAGAATGGTTTTCCATCCTTTCTACATATGATAAACCTATATTCATCCTTAAACGTATCTTAGGCATTAACTTCTTTTGGAAGCCTTGCTGCCTGTCTCAGACCAAGTCAATCATTTCTTCTGGTGCTTGAAAGTGTTTATGTTACTAAACTTAATCACTTTGAATTATGATTATGCTTGTCTGTCTTTTCTGAATACTGTGAGCATGAACAGTGCCCTTAGTTTCTGGCTCTTAGCACAAACCTTGATGTATCATAGAATAGACAGTCAATATGTGTCTTCTTGGCTGACCTAATGTTGTGGAAATGATGTCATGTTATTCATCAGAGCCCTGCTAGAGATGGAAAAGGCTAACAGGCTGGATCAGGCAGTGCTCCATGAGTGTTGTACCCAAAACTGGTAGGCTACCCTCCCAGATCTCCACGGATGTGTGAAATCAGATAATCATGTATCTGGAGCAAGGTTTTGCAAGGTGGCAGGTTATGAAGGAATTCAGGGAGAAGGAAGAAGGCTGAAAAGAGATATGATCTCTTTATGATTCTTCAAGCTTTGAAAACCCAAAATTCAACTCCTGAAATCATAAGTGTGATTCCTTTTTGAGGTGTTCACACTGAAGGGGCTAAGCTTTGCCTGCTCTCATAGGAGGAACCTTACTGAGCACTAATCTCTGATGTGTGCTTGAGCTTTTCATGCTGTAAAAGGGGAATTGATTCTATTAAACTGGAATATCTGAGGTACAGAGGGGCCTGAGTAATATCTGGATTACAACACTTTCTCATACGGTTTATGGAAAGTTAAAATGTTCCAATGTGCCCAGCACAGGGCATGGCATTTAGTACAGTAAAAAGTTTTCTTCCTTCTTAGATTTGTTGTCCAGAGGAAGGAGAAAAATCTTTTCTGGTCTGTCTTAATTTAACACTGCTTCATATACCTACATATTTTAATGGCTTAATTTCTATGAAAGTACAAACACTCTGTTTATAGGGCTATGTGTTAAATACCGTAACAATAAAAATTGACAGCTGACAATTGAAAATCAAACTAGGTCTCCCTCTGACTCAGTTAGTTGGAGGATCATCCCATACACCAAGAGGTTGTGGGCCTGATCCCTGGTCAGGAGCACATGTCTAAATTGTGGGTCTGAGCCCCAGACAGGGCACAAACAGGAGGGTAACCAACCAATCGATGTTTCTCTCTCACGATGCTTTTTTCATCCCCTCCCCCCCCTCTTCTTTACTCTTTCTCTAAAAGCAATTAAAAAATGCTCTTGGATGAGGATTTCAAAAAAATTATTAAAAAAATTACACCATGTCTTGAAAGTAAAAATGAAGAGACATCCTACTGTTGAAATGCTTTTTGGCAGGTTTGACGGACATTTCTGCAGCAACCACCTTCGGGCAGGTGTGACCTCCCCTCAGTGATACCATGTAACTTCAACTTGCTGCCTCCGAGTTTTCTAACTGCTGGTTGGACAGCTTGTAGAAATCCACTCAGTCACTAAATCTCACTAGGCCTCAGTTTTCTTCTTCCTGAATGGGATAATAATTTTCATAAAATTATTAGAAGATTAGGACTAAGGTTAAGGTAGCCTGTGGAAAAGATTTGGCAAAATGCCAGCCTATCACCATTATTCAACAAAAGAAAGGAAAGGAATTGGCATCCATTAGAATTGAGTCTTTCTACTTGCCTCTTCCTCCTTTCCCCTGTTTGTCCCGTTTACGCCTGTGCAATAGCAAAGTAGCCGCAGCCACTTTCATTGAGGTTGTTAGGGTTGAAGAGGCTGCTGACCCCTCCTTGACACAGGTCCTCCTTAAGTGCAGTGCGTGTGCATTACTGGCATTGGGAATGGAAGGGCTGCGATGTAGACAGAAGTGCTCGTGAGGCTGGTCCCCAGGACAGAGCCCTTCTCGGAAAATACGTGCAAGTGACCGGCATCATAGAATCATTCATCATCCTAATATGGGACAGGCTAGAGCCTCCGAGCCTAAGACTCTTAAAACTTGGAAAGCAGCTTGAGGAAAGGTACTGTATAAATAGATGTAAAAGATACATTTTATTAATTGTTATAAGTAATAACAAGAGCAATGCAACACATCCTCACTCATTTTCTATGAGAAAGTGAGAACAAATTATATTTTAAAAAACCCATGAATCTTTAGGTCTGCATGCACGTTCATTTAGTTAATAACAGTGAAGTAGCAAGATAATTGCAGGATTATAAAGACAAGAGAATGCAGACTGACTGTGATAAGAGAAAATGCCCAATTTGATACTAATGAATGCTGACTTCTTTCTTTTTTTGACAATCTAAGGAATACTTGTCTATGTGCTGCAATGAAGTTCATTGATTTTTGTCTTCAAAGTCTTTGAAAAAAGATCGTAAAAATCTTTTGCCTGTAGAGAAGACAATGCAGATGACTATTCGTATTTTTTTTTTAACGTCCTCGATTCGTGTTCTTTTAAGAGGTACACGAGAATCCCTACTTCCCATTCCTGTAACAAGTAATTGGCTGACCCTATTTTTCTTCTCTTTATTTTGCTTACCTCTGCAGAGCATTTCAGATTTGTTTGATTGGAAAGATCCTTTTTCTCAAGGGACTTAATTAAGGAAGGAACAATAGTCACCGTCAGCAATGCAGGAGCAGGTGATTTGTAACAGCCTCAGTGGGAATAAGACTGCTTGGAAGCCCTCATTGCAGGACTTGGGAGCACATGTAGATAAGTCAAGCTGAGGATCAATGATTAGGCTTATATATGAAACCCAATAGGTGGCCCTGTCTCTTGATGTGTTTCCCAGGAAACAAGTCACATGCCTAGAGAGCTAAACATGTCACTTCTGAATGAAGAGATGCTTTTAATCATTTGTCTCATGGTATCTTCTATCTTTATTCCTGCATGCAGGTTCATGGCTCGGAGTGGAAGAGAGGGATAGTTTTTTTTTTTTTTCTCTCATCTCTACCCCTTGTCTGTAGGTGATCTTGAGTTTTTGCCAAAACTCCCTTTTCCTCCCAAAAGTGTGGTGCTCAAAATTTGGCACCCAGTAGAATCCCCTGGTGATTTTTTTCCTAAACATTCATACGGTGGGTACCCTTCCCACTCTTACTGAATCAGGAGTTGGGACTAGGCATGTGGGTTTTTGAACAAACAGGTCTCCGGAGGATCTCTACATATACCACAGATGAAGAACCTCTGTGGTACACCCTGGATAATATTGATGGACAAGCTCAGGGGTTTTCAGTTGTGGCAGCACGTTGGAATCACCTGGAGATGTTAAAAAACTACCACTGGGTTCCCCCTCCAGAGATCGAGTTTATTTGGAACTGAGCTTTGAGAGTTTTCAAAGCTTTCTGGGTGATTCCAGTATTCAGCTAAAGTTGTGGTCCTCTGCTATAGTTATGTACCTAGCCTCGGTGAGAAGCATTCTGAGAATTTAAAGTGCCATATTCCATCTGAATACCTGCTAGCACTATTGTTTCTCACCTTTAATTATGAATTCCCTTGATGGGACGCTACACTGGGAGTGCTCCAAGTAAGCATTCCATACATAAAGAACAACCTCTATTCATTTGTTCATTCACCATCTATCAAATATAGTTCCATGTGCCATACTCTGTTCCAGATGTTGCATCAGTGGACAAGAAATATATAGTATTGCCTTTGTGGTGATTAATAGACATAGCTGGAGCTGGTGTTTCAAGTTCTCTTTATCGGTTGGCTGTTGGGTTTATTTTATGTGATCTTTTCTTTTAACCTTCTCTTACATGTTCCAGGTGCTCCATTTTTCCTAACTTGTGCTTCCCTGAAGAAATCACCTTTTCCCACTCTTCTGGGTCTTGTCCCTGATGCTATCGATCTACATGGATGTCCCTTTCACTTCCTCCCTAATTAGCTTGTTTTTAATCCATCCTTCCACACTCATCTGGACTACCATCTCTTTGGGAAGTTTTCCTGGACTGGGGTAGATGTCTCACCTTCATTTCCCGTTAATCCCTTAAAATGGTAAAAAAAACAACAACATTATACAAGAGGGGAGAAAAATGATTGTATTTGAGGTCAAAATTGAGTATGTGAAGTCAGTGAATTCTTGGTGAGCATTTTAGGAAAAATAGGATGATAAAGGTAAGATTATTACAGGCTTTGTATTTTGTGGCCATGCTAAGGGCAGCATTGGGGTTCAACATGAGGGAGCAGAGAGTCTGATGAGGACCAAAACGTATAGGTTTCTCTCCTAGCTGCCCTGGCCCCTCCTCATTTTAATGAAGTAATATGGAGAAAAACCAACGATAAACAGCTCTAACAAGAGGATGAAAAAGCAATGATTTCACTGACTCAATCTAACTAAAAGAAGTAGGTTTAAAGAATTCTGTTGGCGCACAAAGAAAAATCGAGGAGAGATATTGGGTGTTAGATAAAAGATTGAATGGAGCATGAGATCTGGGAAATTTTTAGAAATATTGTAGGTCTATTGTCTTTCCTGCTGATGTTGTTATAATCAGGGTAAATAATTTTGTGACTTTGCATTGCCTATGTTGTGTTGGATAAGAGGAAGCCCAAGGACAGGAAAAGAATGGAGTCCACCGCCTTGTCACATTTTAGTCCCTGCTCCTCCTAGGGGGAGCTGAGCTCTTTCCAAGGGGTTAGGATAGGCAGAAGGCCTAGTTACAACTTGTGCCTTTCAAAAATGCATTTTATCCTCTACAAGAATTGTTGGTTTACTTCTTCTGTCTCCTACCCTGGATATAAATGCCTTGGGCTATGACCATGATTAACTTAATTTTGCCCACCTGCTACAAGAACTGGCATACAGAAGGTACTCAGAAATGTGCATTGGTAGATATGTTCTTACTTCTACAGTGCTCATTTAAAAAGTTTTGCCATTTTGAAATATCGTGAGCAAAGTTAGGAGAGAACTAGGAGAATTAAAAAACCTAAGCTTGGTTCTTCTATCACTACTTCTTAAAACTTTATTTTTTAACCTCGGGAGACCAACTCCTAGAAGTTTCTATGATGTATACCTTGCTATACTCAGGGACTTTCTGATTTTGGGGGGAAGACTAGTTTTTCAAAAGACAAGTGTAGGTGAATTTCTACCCTAGAGAGGAAGTGGATAGTGGTGTAATAGGCAAGCTGACATTTCCTTCTTTGAACATTTTTATCTGGCTGTATGATGAGTTGGGGGGTCCTCATATCAGTGATATGCTTATCAAATGATATAGAAATAGAGAATAGATCATGGAGAGTGAAATAACAACTTTGGATTTTAGCTCATCAGTCCAATTTAAAATACTTGACATCATTTTAATAAGATTGAATGATTCCTAGGCTACCAGCCTTGATTGAAGATATTTGCATATACAGGGAAAGAAGATAACAAAGAGATGTGGCTAGTCAGGTTGGCTAATGTAGGAAAGGAAGGTCAGAGAAATAGGAACTCTATCCGTGCAAACAATCTCTAGAGTAAAAATCCCACCATATCCACATAAAAAACACTGTATCTTGTCAACTAGTGTGAGCACTTAATATCAAATGCATGTATATTCCTATAGAGAGAATGGGCTACCACTTGTCTGGTAACAACCAAAGCAAGAATTATACAATAGATCTCTCTACTTTAGCCCCATGGTCATCAAGCAATCTTCTATCTATAACTTGCCTTTGCAGGAAGCTCTACATGTTAGAAGTGAATGTGCTTATCATGATAGATTAAGTATTTCAGGCTGGATGAAAACAATACACCTTATTGTAAATATAATGATTCGTATTGTGTTTGTCCATCATTTTTTTGGTCAATGGAAAATGGGCTCTCCTAGTGGTTGTTCTATTTTGTTTTTTTTTACCATGTACCAAGAAAATAACATGTACCAAGGAGGTAACATGATTATTCATGAAAAATAAATAAAATATTACATGATTATCCTATATCTAGTCCATATTTTTAGGGTAGATTGTCCTGTGATTTGTATAACTTCTCAGGGATCACCATATTCTAAACTGTTAAGAACAAGGCTTTAGATATCTCCCAGTTTATAGAGCTCTTATGCATTTATTATTTTATCTGATCCTCTTACCAGCCCAGTAGCATAGCTGGAACTGATTTCTAATTTTACGTAAAGTTCTAAGGTATTCTTGTTTGTTCAAGGTCATAGGTCTATGTGCTGATATAAGTAGAATTTGAAAGCAAATTTCAGTATCAAAGGCACAATAAAATGTCCACATCTTAAGTGACAGGCTAGAATGGGGGAGGGTATAAAAACTTGTCCATGACATTCTTAATGCAAGAGCCCATTGAATGTTCTCTCTGGTCACTATTCTAACTTTTGAAAAGTCATTCCCCCATTACAATGTAATCTGTTCCTGGTTTTATTTTATTTGGTTCACTTTCCAAATCACTATTTAAAAAGATATTTTTAGGACAGAAGATCCTGGTAAAGGAAAACTTAAGTTTCTGCTGGTCTTTTGTGTTGCTAAGAGACTTGGTATCCTATTTGCCATGTTTAATACATGATCAGTTTGGGATTCACCCCACATAAGGTAGAGTTGGCACTAAATTAAGAAATAATAGCAGAAAGGACTAAATACACTAATAAACTGTGAGAAAAAATTGTTAGATTTTAAAGATGTCAAGAGGGAGTAGGGAAAGAACAAGAAGAGAAGTACTAAGAAATCAGCTGAAGTCTGTGACATCAACTGCAACAATATAGGGTGGACAATATGTAGTGTCAGAGTCAGCAAAAGAACCTTAGAAAGATTTGTCTCATAATCAATTTTACACTTTTGTGGGGCATTATTGTGATGCTTAAATACCTCTCTTTGCCCTCGGCTCTCCAAACCTTCAATAAAGTCAGCTCTGCACACAAATGCTTTTTGTGAGGAGTTTGTCTTTATAGAAATCAAAAGAAGAGGCCAAGTTTCAAGTTTGGTTCAATACAATATTAGAAGAAGGTAACAATGTGGGAATCATGGGGAAATTATTCATAAATCAAAAATTTATCTGCATCAGAAGCTGATAATTAGAGATCAGGTGACCATATAAGAACCTAGGATTCTTATCCATTTATAGGGATTTTGTCGAGTGTGTTGGATTTCCTGCTGTATAGTGTAGGGTTTAAGCCAATCTTATTTTGATTTTAAAACGCAGGGAGACTCTAACTGGCATCTGTCTTACTTAAAAAAAAAAAAAAAATCCTTCTAATGATTAGCTTATTTTTCTCACGATATTATCTGATTCATACTTTCTTACCTCCTGACCAAAGCCTGTGCATTAAAAATTTAACTTAGACTCTAAATGATTAACTTGTGCAAAGTTATAGCTCATTATGCAGTAAAGCTAATAGAAGGAGGTGATTTAATCAACAAAGCACAGGAACATTTTCAGAAGCCATTTGTTATTTTAAATACTGTCAATCTAGGGGGCAGGTGGGGAATTTCTTTTAAAGATGGAAAAATTTAAGTTAAATTGTATGTCCTTCCTTGAAAACTGAAGCTAGTATATATTTACTTATATGATTTTATTCATTATTTTTTGAGACAAGAGCAGGGAAGGAGGAAGAAGGGGAGAGAAACATCAATGTATGGTTACCTTTTACCTGCCTCCAGCTAAGGACCTGGCTGGAGACCTGGCTGCAACCTGGTTATATGTCCTGACTGGGAATTGAACCAGAGACCTTTGGGTTTGCAGACCGGTGCCTATTAACTGAGTCACCAGCCAGGACCCCACATTTTAATATTGATAATGATCCTCTACTATTTACAAAGCAGAAGCACAAGTAGAAATTTACAGAAACAAACCAATAATTACCTAAGTTTGCTTCTAAGAAATATCAAAGCCATATGATAGTACTAATCATAGTTATTACAATTAAATATTTACCTTATGCTAGGAATACAGCTAAAACTTTATTGTGTATCTCATTTAAAATTTTAAAATTCTACAGAGATAAGTATTATTATTCTTTAAAAAAAAGATTTTATTTATTATTTTTAGAGAGAGGGGAGGGGAAAGAGGCAGAGAGGGAGAGAGACATCAATGTATGGTTGCCTTTCACCGGCCTCCAGCCACGGACCTGGCTGGAGACCTGGCTTGCAACCTGGTTATGTGCACTGGCTGGGGAATCGAACCAGTGACCTTTGGGTTCACAGGCTGGCGCCTTATTCACTGTGTCACCAGCCAGGGCATAGATTTACTATTCTTATATACATGAAGAAACAAATATTCAGAGAGGTTAGTAACTTGCCCAAGGTCACATAGGTAGACATGTTAGTGTCTGGACTTGAACTTAGGTTCATTTTATCTCAAAACCAGTCTGTACTCTCTAGTTAGTCCTGCCAAGACCATTATATAGATGAGACTTTCAATAAAACTGTATCTCCTGGTATATGTCAAAGGGACTACTACATGCTGCTGACTTCCATCATATGAAGTATAACCACCAACAACTTAGCTTTGTTGAATTATTTATTTTGCAAGAGAATAGATTGATTCTTTCCACCTGATGCGCTCTGTGAAGCCTAAGTTATATACCACTATTTTAAATGTATATTCCTAGACTTTGATCAGATTAGATAATTCTTTGGCCATGTCACTTCTAAATGCTTCCTTATTTTTCTCTCTGCTTATTTACTCCCATGATTTCCTAATTAAGTTCTCTAAACTTATCTTAATCAACAAATAGATATTAAGAGATTATTATATGCACAGGAAGTAATAATAAAGAAGTATAAAATTTTTGAAGTGGGTACAGAAGTTTGAGTACAACAAGGAAGAAAATAAGATGGGAAGGGGTAGGACATGATGGGAAATGGAGGGAATAACTCAACAATGTTCTCTAATATAGAGCAGAAACCTAATGGATGTTTGTTGAATGAATAAATTAATAAGTAAGTGAGTAGTCAATGAAGAGAATGGGTAGATGGATGATTGGATGGCTGAATGAATGGGCAGATAGATGAATGAATGAATATATGGATGGAATAAATTGATTTGAAACATGGGTTTGGAAACAATGAATACAATAAATTTTTATCTTGCCTATATGGATTGAGTTTTTTCACCGAGCATCTGCTAAAAAAATTGGCAATGGTTCCAATCATCTTATAAGAATACAAAAGACAATTGTTGACTTGGGCTCTTCCCTATTGCTTAAGTTTGAACAAATCAAAGACACTGGGGGAATGGATGTAAAAATAAACAGACTCTTCAGTGTTGGTCCCTACCTGGAAAGGTTATAGAGGTAAGTAAATGAAATTACTCGGACATTAAAAAAATATTGCTTCATAGAAAGAAGAAAAGTATTCATACAAAACCAGTAATGACACTAAATGTGAGAATGGGGTGAAAAATAGATAAATAGCTTAGCAAGGAACAAGCTTATGGTTCTGGAGCTAATGATAGTGTGCCCGCCTCTGGACACCAGCGCTGCATCTTCATCAGTAACAGATTATCCCCCGGCATGTTCTGCTGAAGGGCCAGAGAGAGATGCAGAGTTTTCCTTTTTCTCTTTTTCTTTCCTTGCTTCTGAAAGGTTGCCGCACCAGTTTTAGAATGAATATTGTCTGTAGCCAGGCCTATGCAGATTTCTGAAATATGTTTTTTTTTTTTTAAATGTCACGGTCTGACTTTGGGTAACCATTGCTAATTTGAATGTTGATTAAATACCATATGCTGTAATAAAAGATTTTTTAATGAACCTTGGCAAGTTACTAAGCTTTAGTTTTCACATCTGTAGAATGAGAATGATGAGGCTAGCTCACAATATTCCTTTAAGTATTCTATCAGATAACCTTTGTGGACAATTTTCTAGACTTCTGTGACCCCTTCCATGGAATTTTGTTGTCCTATAAGATTTTTACTAATATTAATTCTGTATCTTGGAGGCTGGGTTTATTGAATAGAGTCAGCCATTATTTCATTATATAACTGGAACAGCAAATTATTTACCAGAAAATGTTCTTTGTTTTGAAAAGGATGTAATGTTTCTTCTTGGGTATGTTATCAGAGGTTTAGCAGGTCCCCTTTCTAATAGATTAAAGGCTGGAGGAGTCACGTGCTAAGATCATGGAGCCTGTGTGAACTTCAAGGGCAAGACCATTCTTTTTATTAGAACTTCTGAGATGGATTGAGTATCTTTACTAAAGATCCTCAGTAGAACAAAATATACAATGGGAAGAGTGTGTCTGTAATGGAAGTCAAATTTTCATGCTAACTTTTGAAAGGTTAAGATCAGCATAAATGTGGCTAGCTAGCTGTTAAACTGAAATTAGACATGGCTCAGAGTTTAAGATAGAAGGTTGGTCTTTCTTCATAGCAGGAAATGAGAGTCTGGCAGTCAGGGCATACCCTTTCCACAGTCTCCTAGAAAATTTATAGGTGGAACAAACATTAAAAATAAGCAAAATGTTTTTCTGATAATATGGCTAAGGAAGCCCAAATAGATTTAAAAAAAAAAAAGAGAACTTGTCAAAAACAAACAACAACAACAACAACAAATCCAAAACCAAAACCAAAACCAAAAAACAAACCTCAAGCCTGAATTTGATCAGGCCTCTAGAATTATAAGAAATAAAGAAATCAATATAAATTTACAGAAAATA
Organism: Noctilio leporinus; assembly: GCA_004026585.1. NCBI lineage: Eukaryota > Metazoa > Chordata > Mammalia > Chiroptera > Noctilionidae > Noctilio > Noctilio leporinus. The sequence goes on from PVIW01010210.1 coordinate 28,573, forward strand.
TAGAGACGTAGGAACACATTATATGACAACATGAGGTTGTAGCCAGTAAAATGCAGAAAGGGAGGAACTCTATAAGATGACCAATGAGATTTCTACAATAGATGAATTAAAGGGAGTGTGGGAAAGTGAAAAAGGGATGAAAAGAGACTGAGAGGACATAGCAAGCTATTGTTATCCTATTGCAATACAGGAACCTTTTAGATCTTGATTTGAACAACAGACTGGAAGTGAAGAGAGAGACAGAGATCTGAGTAGTAATTGGATAGTCAATACTAAGAAATTAATGGTAAGTTTTCTAAAGTTAGCATACTATTGCAAATTTTAGAAGGCATCCTTGTCATTTCATCCTTAAATGAGAGATAACTTATTTATTTTTATTTATTTATTTAAAAGATTTTATTTATTTGTTATTTCCAGAGAGAGGTGAAGGGAGAGAGGCAGAGAGGGAGAGAAACAAGAAACATCAATGTATGGTTGCCTTTCACCTGCCTCTAGCTACAGACCTGGCTGGAGATCTGGCTTGCAACCTGGTTATGTGCCCTGTCTGGGGAATCGAACCAGTGACCTTTGGATTTGCAGGCTGCAGCCTATCCACTGAGCCACCATCCAGGGTGAGAGATAACTTTTAAAAAGCATCTCAGAATACTTTTTAAGTGCAGGGAGCAATTATAATATTTACTGAAGGCTTTATAGGTGCCAGATATTTTACTAAACCATTTATATACATTATATCATTTAAATCTGGAAACAACCCAATGAACTAGGTACTTTTATTATCTGCAGTTCACAGATGAGGAAAATAAGGCACAAAGAAGAGATGCAGCCATACAGCTAAGTGGTAGACATAAATCCAAAGATTTTGATGTGTTAGCTTTCCTCGTGGCTACTATATGCCTCATGAGTGAATGAATTTCACTTTTGCCCTCTCCACTGCTACCCTCTTAGTCTTAGTTTCTATCATCTCTTGCCTGGATTATTGTAGCAGTTCCCTAAATCTTTCTGCCTCCATATCCACCCTTTCAGTCAACTCTCAATCCAGAAGCCTGAACAATGCTGATAGTTGAAATTAGTCTATGTCCTTCCACAACTTGAAAACCCTGTAATTGCCTCCTATTCTTTAGAATAAAAATGAAGGTCTTTACATGTTCTGCAAAGGACTACCTAACCACCACCCCATTATACTCTGATCTTTGCTCCAATGCCTCTCCTCCTTGCTTCATTCTGCTCTTTCACACTAGGCACCTGGCTGCCCCTTACTTGGTCAAGTGCTTCTCCTTTGTGCTTTATTCTCTGACTGGCATGTTCTTCCCTAAATGTCTGTACATTTAGCTCCTGAACCCCCTTCATGCCTTTGTTTCAATAGCACTATTTCAACCTATTTAAATTGCAACCCCTCTTCTCGGCTACTAGCTGTTCTATGGTTCTACCCAGGTTTATTTTCTCCATTGCACTTAGTTCAGTTCACTCGTCTAGAATGGCACATCTATGATAGCAGCAACTTTTGTCCCTTTTGTTCACCACTGGGTCCACAGTGGGAGAGAGGAAGAGAACTTTTGTTGCTTTGGCTGCTGGCTTGCACCTTATGGGGTGGCCCCAAGCTAACTGTGTTCCCCAAAGTCACTGCTTCACTTCATGCAGTGGACTCTCTCCTTTGACTTCTGGCAACTCTGTCTTTGTACCTGTGGACATAAGGTACCTACACATCTGTCGTTCTGAGTTCATGTTGCTGCATCACATTTTGTGGGTCCCCTTTCCCCTGATCACTTTTTTATAATGAATCCCTACTGAAACCACCCTAATTTGAGTATGCCATCTATTTCCTGCTGGGGGCATGGCTAATGTAATGCTCAATAAGTTTTCTTTGACTGAAAGAATTGAAGACATATTTTTAAGGGCACAGGGTCTTTTTTTTTTTTTTGCAGGTCTATGCTAAATTTTATTTATACCTTCATATCATATCTAATGAATGCGACCGTAATAATTCTAACTCTTAAAGAGGATTCAGTGAATGTTCACATATGCAGAGTTTAAAATGGTTCAGATGACCTTTAACCAATTTAAATATAAAATTTTTAGCTACTTGGCATACAGAATAGCTTCTCATCTTTTAGTCTTCTAAATGTATTTTATATTCATAAAGATTTAATTTCTTAACAAGGTACACAACACTGATTTGAAAAGAAGCAAGGAAGTGCCACCTTTTCAATTGTTTTTGACACTCAATAACTGATTGAAGGTATCTGTTGGGAGAGAAAGTTCTAATAATTTGATTTAATTTAAATAAATATTTTTACATTAGCATGAGACTTGTGGAATGTTCCACTTCAATCTGGACAAGAACAAGAAAAGAAATAGAAATTAGTATTAATGAAACTTAGCCTTTTAATGAAATTTCACCAGCCTGGGAAGTTCTTGCTGATTAATGCAAATGACTGGCTTATAGAAATGGTTATAAAAAGTGGAATATAGATGTTGACTTATTTTTCTTATAGTAAATCTTTATTTAAGTAGTAACCACAGTAAGATGGTACTTATGTAAATTGCCTTGGTTTGAAAGTCCAATGTTTTGCTTCTATTTAGCAACTTTAATTTCAAGAGCTGTTAGAATTTAGGTTTTCCAAAGGAACAAATTTCTAAATGGAATTTAAGTTAATATTTTAAGGTTTATATATGTTATTAATGAGAATGTAATGGTTAACTATTATTAAATAACAAACACCAAATCTCAGTGGCCTATAACAATAAGCATTGTTTTTTTCATGTACCTGTGGGTCAGCTGGGAGTCAGCTGCTCTAGATTGGGGTTGACTGGCCAGCTTTGTTAGTCTTGGCTGAACTCACTCAAGTGTCTTTAGATTAGCTGGAGGAGTCAGTTGATACAGGGAGGCTGACTGGAGTAGCTTGGCTGGGTTGCTCTGCTCTACATGGTACTTGGCATTAGTAGAAAGTCCAGGCATGAGTTTCTCACAGAGATGGCAGAAACAAAAGAATGAAAAGAAAATAGAAATAGTCATGATCTTTTAAGCAGTAGGCTGGAACTGGCACAGTTTTATTTGCATTCCATTCTTCTATGGGCCAAAGCAAGTCATTTTAAAAAAAATAATTGTGACTAATTGCTATGTCACATGGTAACAGATGTAGATACAGAGAAGTGGGTGTGTAGAATTGGGGCTAATGATGCAATCTACCACACAGACCATCTAATCCAAGATCAATTTAATATAGTAATTGTCTTAGATTTCTATTTAAACCAATGGTTGTATTTCTTTGCAAAGTACCAGGGCTGGTTTCCTCTACATGTTTTTTTTAGAATTTGGTTTCCCCACTGTATTGCAAAACTATATCTACTTCATCTTGAGCAAGTCAGGGAAAGGTCCTTAATTCTAGGGTATTTTTCACTGTTTTTTGCAAAGAATGCTCATGAAAATGCTTGCTGGTTTTTTTTTTTTTTTTTTTTTTTTTTACTTTGGTAAGTGCAATTAAGAGCTTGTAATTTCAGAAATATAAAACTACAACAATTACAGACACATTGAACTCAATTGCAAATATTTCAGTCATGGCAACACACATAAGTGTTTACTAAATTTTACTGATGACATTGTAAAAGTTAAAGCAACTAAAATTCTGTTTCTCCTTTTTTCTTTAATTTTATTGTTGTTGTATTACATTCATCCTTTTTCCCCTCCTTTCTCTCCCCTTCCCACCTACCCATCCCCACCCTCCCAATACAAAGTCAATCACACTTGTTGTCCACGTCCATGGGTCTTCCATACTTGCTCCTTGACTAAACTGCTCCCATTTTTTGCCTCTTTCTCCCCTCCCCCTCCCCCTCCCCTGTGCCTGCTGAAGGTCTGTTCCTTGTATTCATGTATCTGGTTCTGTTTTGCTTTTTTGTTTGTTTTGTTCATTAGTCTCCTATATTAGGTAGGATCATATGGTATTTGTCTTTCACTGACTGGCTTATTTCACTAAGCATAATACTCTCCAGGTCCATTCATGTTGTCCCAAAAAATAAGAGTTTTTTCTTTCTTTTTTGCTGTGTAGTATTCCATTGTGTAAACACACTTAAGTATTTTGATCCATTCATCCACTGATGGGCTCTTTAAAATTTTTTTAAAGTAGCAGCCCAGGGCTTGGGCCTGGGTCCATAAAAGGCATTTTCCTAGCTGACAGTTGTATCAACTCTGACAGTGACCAGAGTCAATTTCCTAGTGACAGAGAGAACAAGGGGTAGCATTTACTGACCCAGGTTTATAGTTTCATGCAGCTTTGGCCAAAAAGCTTTGCTTATGGTGAACAACTTTTTGGCAGACATATAGATCAGACCCATATGCCTAAGACAATGTAAATAGTGTGGTAAGCTGATCAAAAGGTAAATATAGGTGTCTTCAAAGGTCAGAAAGAATTAGTTTATGATGAATCTTAATTTTGCAACAGAGCCAGAGTTGTGTTTACTTTAGACTAAGGTGTGTTGAGGACTATCTGGAGGCCTGAGGGGTGGACACCAGGAGTCTACTTGTATGACTCTAAAAAAACAGAGAGTGTAATTTGGCACAGTAATGGCCCCCAAGCATTGTCAGGGAGAAGGTGATTTTAAGTACCATAGTTCAGATCATCCTCAGTTACTGCCTGCATGAACTGGGTTGAGTTTCAGGGAGGAATGAGGGGGCTTCCAATGAAATTGAAATTTAAGTTTTCCCAAAATTCTAAGTGATGTGGCAGGCATAGATAATCACTCTTCTTAAATCTTTAGGAAGAAGCATTTGTACCCTTTCCTTGAGTTCCTGTCTCAGTACATCATACGCTTGAGGGTTGAATGAGCTTTTCTCATTATGCCCCTTAGGGAGTGCAGAGAAACACTTCTGGTTTCTCTGACTGTTGCTAAGGGAGGTAGAGGAATGAATTGTAGTAAATTGAACATTTTTCACTGAGACTGATTGACTAGTGAGCCAGGTGTACACATATGACATACATTTTCCATTCTTCTGCTTCCCGGCCTTTCTGTCTCCATGCACGTAGCCTTGGGAAGGCCCAAAGCCCATATGCTGTAGAAGGTCATGTGAACTAGACCAGACACAAAAGGTGTCTAGGCTTAAGATTAGCAGGGACAGTTTCTTTAATTAGTCCTAAATTATGATTACTTTGCTTTACTATGGTAGTAAGCAAGCAATGGAAAGGATAGCATGGCATTACAGATCTGATGGTGGACATCAAAGCTACTCTCTTAATTTATAAGGCAGCCTCCTTGATTATCATGGAAACACAAACAAATTTTATCTCAATAGCTCATGCAAAGTGAAGAATCCTCTGGTTTGGAGGAACTCAAGGTAGAGGAAAAGTGGGCAAGTCAATTCACCTAAAATGAATGTTTTGATGTGCTATCCATACATGCTTTCTTCAGTCTATTTCTTGGTATATTTTTGGGACAGGGATTCCTTGCAGCAGTCCCTGACCACAGATAGCTATACTTCATCATTCTCCGAGCTCTCTCTGTCTATGTGTGACTGGATATATAAGGTAGAACTCTTTATGTAAGTCAGGTTTGCAGCCCCAGCTACATCACTATATGCATACCTGAGCTTACAGGCTCTAAGATCTAGAGCCTCATTTTTTGGCCTCCTAACTATTCTCTCCAATATAGTTATCCAAAGGCCCAGCATTTTTGAGATTCCCGTATAAATAAATCTGTACTTTATTTCTTATTTATCTTGTGAATGTTGGGGCATTCTGAACTGCTAACAAGGTATATTTAGTGGGGAGTAACAAAGGTGAGTTGTCTGTTTTGTGCACTGCAGCAGAGAACATAGATTGTCGCTGCTCTGTTGAGGGCACCGGGCAATCAGCGGGGGGGAGGAAGCCTGCCATATTGGGGATTTGGCAGCTTCAGCAAAACACAACATGAGCACAGCATGACTTCAGACGACATTGATAAAAGATGCCATCAGAGGCAACATCAGTGAAATTGCACACTCACCAGGCTTCACAGAGATTGGAGGCTTGCTGCTAGTGCCACATGGAGCTGGAGCTGAAGCAAGAGCAAAAGAGGAGGAAATGGTAGCTGGTAGGCTGTGCTCTTCAACAGCAGTGGGACACCTCCCAGGGATGTGCAGGAGTGCTTGGGAGAGAGTTTAAGGGGATTTGGAAAACGTTCAATAATAATAGGTGAGGGAAGATGAGAAAACTATGGTGTTTCTATAAATGTGACTCTGTCACTCTGCAACTAGTAGGGCCTGGGGAAACACAGCTGCTAAGGAGTTTGAACAGGTGTTTGACCTACCTGTTTCTTAATTCTAGTCATACCATACCAATAGTCAATTTGGGTGCCTAAAATTACTTCTTTAATTAGTTCGATGATCTTAAATCTTTTATTTTTTTTTTTTGTTGCTGTTGACTGTGAATGGGGGAGTTTTATGTCTTTTTATTTTTTTCATTTTAAAAAAATATTCTATTTATTGTTTTTCAGAGAGAAGGGAATGGAAAGAGGAAGAGAGGAAGAGAAACCTCAATGTATGGTTGCCTTTCACCTGCCTCCAGCTGTAGCGATGGCTGGAGACCTGGCTTGCAACCTGGTTTTGTGCCCTGGCTGAGAAATCAAACCAGCAACCTTTGGGTTTGCAGGCTGGTGCCTTATCCACTGTGCCACCAGCCAGGGCCAACATCTATTTTTTTTTTTTTTAACATTGTGATAGCTTCTGCACTACAGATTCCTGGATATACCAACCAAAATGATATTAGTTTCTATATCCTGTGTATACGTGACAGAAGAGGATGATGGGAGATATATACAGAGGAAAGTGATGGAGGGACAAATGAAGGAAAGAATTATAAATAATTTAGGAATATCAAGTTTTAATTCATGTTAGGTTATAAACCCCACAAAGACTAGTATTTTGATTAACATAGTATTTTTAATTTCTAGCACAGTGTATGAATATAATAGAAATTCAGTATTTCTGATGGATAAATATTTACTACATCTGTGTATTATTTACATAAGCTCTAAAAGAAACCAGCTCACAAGAAGTTGTGCTTGTGAGAAGGACTGAGAGAGGAAGTAGAACAAGGTAAAGGCAAAGAAAAATGGAAGACAAAGGATTCTGAACAGGGAGAGTGACATGAATCTGGCTTTAAACTTTAAAGCCATCACCAATCAATTTATCCACTTTCCTCGGGTTTTCCCCTTGTTCAGATTTGACTCTTTAAATAGTAAGGAACTGCATGCAGTTGCTGGGATTGTTTACTGAAGAAAAGGAATTCGGTGCAGAATACAGAACACACTCTCGGCTATTTGTAAACAGTTTGTTTCAAAAAATAAGATTTAAGTGTTATTGTTCTGATAAAATGAAGACTTTAAGATCTGCCTTCCTGAGACCCTGGCCTCTTGTACTAACTCATATCCTTTTATCACAATAGTGGCCTGTCTCCTTTGATGAGACCATCTGAACTGGGGTGGTATGGGGAGGGAAAATGCTGAAATGGTGCCTAACCATTGTTGTTCTCATGCGGCCACCTCAGAGTAGCAGAGGACTGCCAAGGGGTGCCATGGGAGTCATTGTAAGAATTCTGAATATCACAAAACCCTATCTTTCTCACAATGGATGGCAGCATAAACCCTCCAAAAGGAGCAGAGCTAATGGCAGCCTGATATATATTTTCAAACTGAAAGCTGGGTAGTGACTTTTCTTCCTTAAATATAAACCTCTGCTACAATATAAAATGGCCACCATCAACCATTGTGTTTCACTATTATAGCTTGCTCAGCTCTTTGAAACTAAATTGTGGTTAAAACCAGAAATAGACATGTTTTTTAAAAAGAAATCACTTTTAATTTTTGGTTATAGTTGACATGCATTACTATATTAGTTTCAGGTGTACATCCCAGTGATTAGATATTACATGACTTACTAAGTGATCATCCAGATAAATCTCATACCTATCTGACACCATATATAGTTAATAGACTATTATTCATTATATTTCCTGTGCTGTACTATATTTCCTCATGGGTATTTTGTAACAACCAATTTGTACTTCTTAATCCCTTATCCTTCCTCACCTTTCCCTAAATGAAAGTGAAAGGTTGATGAGAAGAACAAAACAGTTGTGAATCCCCTTGTCCTTTCTACCCCACATTGATGATGATAACTGCATTTCTAAGAAATAAGTCATGTTTTGTCATCTTAATGTGCTCAAAAGATATCTTTACAAGAACCTAGTATAAAGGAACCATGGACATGGACAACAGGTGGGAATGACTTTGGGGGAAATGGGTGGGTGGGGAGGGGGACAGAGGGGAGCAAAAAGGGGATGGATGTAATACAACAACAATAAAATTAAAAAAAAAGACATCTTTTCACATGTTGTTTTCTGTGATGCATTTATTTCTTACAAATTCTTGCTATAATATAAATATAAAATTATATATATAATTTTCTTTTTCTTTGAAAGTCTATTATAAAACTGTTACAGTAAAGATATGTTTATTTTTCACTTGAATTATTTCATTGATGGTTGTTTCCTGGCCCTTATTTTCTCTAATTTTTTTTCTGGAAGTGCTGGATGGATTGATTTTTTACTTTCTTCTCCTGTCTCCTCTATCTTCTAGTTCCATGCCTTTCCCCCTGCCTTCTCTCACACACCCATATATATCCTTGACTTTTTGCTCCAATTCTTCTCTTGATTTCTTTATTTCTGCTATCATGTTTTACATTCTTGCATGTTTTTCTTATTCATGGACCACTCCCTTTTTAAATAGCATTCTGTTCTTATTGGATGGGTGCAATGTATTCCCTAATCTCGTGAATATGTTGGTGTATTTGTATGAGAAGTATTCTTCTCCCAGCAGTGTTCTCTTCCAATTTGTTTTTATTTTCTATTTATTTGCTTTAGTCCCTATCTTTTTGGTTGAATTTTTCTCAGATGGTTAGCAATACATGTTTGTCAATTCTTATTTATGAGTCAGGGGCAAAAGAGCAGATTTAGAAGCTCTGAGACTATACATAGAACTTAGTGACTGAACTGCAATATAGAATGATCATGTTGGAAGTTGGTTGGGAGGCCCATGTTATCAATATCTTTGGTTCTTTCCCCTGGGCTGCCCAGATTCCATAGACAAAATTCTTTAGTTTCCTGCCTAAGAACCTGGTGAGTAAAGACATTGGCTTTTTTCCCTCCTCAGCTTAAGTCTCTTGAGTTCCACCAACATCATTATGTGTATTAATAGGCAATATAAGTGGAATCATCCAATATGTAACCTTTTGGCTTGTATCAGCATAATTCCTTTGAGTTCCACAAAAGTGGTTGCATCTTTCATTGACTTTTATCACTAGGTAGTACATATTCTGTGGTAAGGAGGTACTGCATTTTGTTAAACCATTTACCCATTGAAAGACATTGGAATTGTTTCCAGCTTTTGGCTAATATAAATAAAGCGTCTAATATCCTTTAATGTATAGCTTTGTCTGTGAACATATGTTTCATTTCCCTGGGAATGCCCAGGAGAGTACAATTGTTGGGTAATATGATGAGTGCCTGTTTATTTTCACAAGAAACTGCCAAACTATTGTCCAGAGTGGTGTACACTTTTGCATTCCCACCAGTAATGTATGAGTGATCTAGTTTCTCCCCATATTGTCTAACATTTGATCCTGGTTTATTTTTAATAAGGTTATTTTCTTACTGTTGAGTTTTTAAATTGACTTTAAATTGCCATTTATTAAATAGAATACATAGTTTCCCCTTAATCAGTCAGCATTTAAATAAATGACCACAGTTTAATACTTCCATACATTTCTTTTCTGCCAATCTTCTCCTTCAGTTCTCTCTGTGTACTATGTCTGACCTTTACCAGGCTGAACACACTCCTCAGAGGGTGCAAAAAGCTTTCCTGAGGCTCACTAAGCCTCCTCCTTTCATTCATTCATTTGTGCAAAAGATATAGGCACATCTAAACACTTCAGTTTACCTTCCAGTTCTGTTGTTGAGGTTCCCCTCTAAAGGGATGAAACACAGAAGCCTGGCTTTGATAGACTGGAGTCTATAGTACACTCTACTGCCTGAATTTGCATTTCCTGAATCCTCAGATGCTGTCCTCTTGTCCATTTCCCTAGGTTCTGCCACTATTGCTAAACACCAGGAGGTAGCTGGTCACCCAGCTGGAGCACCCGTATCCCCCTTAGGTGGCCATGAGAGTGATATCCATTCTGTTTCCGAGGTCAGTTTGCAACCACTGTTACTTGTTGGTCATAAGTGGCTACCAGCCACCATCTCCATCTTTTCGATTGGACTTTGCAAGTTCAAGATCATGGCTGTTAGAGAGCTTGGGTGTAGAGCTGAATGATGCCTGAGAAAAGTTGGACACCAGCAGCTCATCACTATTACCCCTCACCTGCCTCCTGCAGTTCACTGGCATATGTATGCCATTTGCTTGAGATCTGTTCAGCTTTGGCTCTGCATTGGCATAGACACCCTAGTTCCTGGCTTTCCTCCCACCCTCTCTTCTTCCTTTCCTTCCTCCTCCCCCCCTCCTCCCCCTCCCCTCCCCTCCTTCTCCTCCTCCTCTTCTTCTTCTTCAATTAACTTATTGTTGTTGTATTACAATTATTTCATTTTTTCCCCCATTGCTCTCTTGTCCCTCTTAAAAATTTATTGTGCTATCCTCTGATACTAGAAGGAAGGTTTCCAAATTGCAGAAGCAAGATGGAAATCCTTTGCTGCCCTCTCCAACTTTTAGGTTGGGCCTCTAGGGGGCAGAGGGCTTCCTGGCTACTGGTGTTACTTCTTGTCCTCCTCCCCCCCTTCCACGTGGGAAGGACAGGGTGTCTGTCTTCCCACATCCTGCTTTGGGGAGAGGGGTTATTGTTGAGTTTTGAGAGCTTTAAATTTTTTTTTTTTTAATACAAGATCTTCATCAGAGATCTTCTGCAATTATTTCCTCCCAGGCATGGCTTACCTTTTTATTCTCTTAACAATATCTCTTACAGATTAAAAGTTTTTTCTTTCAATAATCTCTGGTTTAGCAATATTTTCATTTATTGATTATACTTGTGGTGTTTTCCTTATGAATGATTCTGATTCACTTAATCCAAGGTCACAAAGACTTTATGCTGTTTCCTTCTAGATGTCTTATAGAGCTTTAGGTTTTACAGGTACATCTTTGACCCATTTTAGCCAATTTTAATGTATCGTACAAAGTGTAGATCAAATTTCCTTTCTATATGTGAATTTTGAATTTGTTCAGCATAGTATACTGAAAGGGTTATTCTTTTCTTCATGGAATTGCCTTGCATCTGTCAAAAATTAACTGTCCATGTTTTTGAGTTTCTATAAACTGTCCATTTTGCTCTGTTGATCTATACATACTTTTGCCAATGCAGCACCCTGAGTGGAACACAACTCCCCCACCCCCGTCTCATTTTACCAACCTGAAAATAAGGTAGTGGCTCTAAATTAGCAATTTTCAACTTTTTACACCTCATGGAATACATAAACTAATTACTAAAATTCTGCAGCACACCAGAAATTATTTTTTGCTGATCTGACAAAAAATAGGTATAAATCTGATTCATTCACTCTGAATGACTATTGTTGTGGTGACTGGTGTCATTTTTATTTGACGATCTAAGGGAAAAGAGGTCAGTGCCCCTGACTAAATAGCCAGGTATTGCATGTTTTAAAAATTCTTGCAGCACACTGGCTGAACATCGTGGGTCTAGATGATATACAAGCATATTTGAGCCCTATTTATTTTAAGACTGAACCAGTTTGCCATGAATTGCCAAAGTATATTTTTTCCCCTCATTTTCTGGGTGACTTGCCTGAGCTAGGCAGAATAATTGGGGAAGAAATAAAGTTAGCCAAGTTTTTCTTAACTCACTCCATCATCCAACTGAATTCAATACCCAGCATTAAATGTGCAACACTTTAAACATGTGTGTTTATTGGGATAGTGGGTTGAGGGGGAGGGGAAGAGGAGAAAGTCATGGTGATACCCACTCATTTTCTCCCCCATTTCATGACTACATGAGAATAATTTAGGGTGGTATATATTTTCATCATCTGGGCATTCTTCAAGATGAATGTGCCTGGTATCAAGTGTTCCGATAATCACTGCTAGGCGAATGACTTAATAACACATGGCATTCTTTAAATTGAAAAATAACCTAGTATAAAGGAACCATGGACATGGACAACAGGTGGGATTGACTTTGGGGGGAATGAGTGGGTGGGGATGGGGACAGAGAGGAGCAAAAAGAGGATGGATGTAATACAACAACAACAAAATTAAAAAAAAAAAATCTAAAAATGGAACTGCCTTTTGAGCCAGCAATTCCACTACTAGGACTATACACAAAGAATCCTGCAACACCAATTCATAAGAACCTATGTACCCCTATGTTCATAGCAGCACTATTTACAATAGCCAAGTGCTGGAAATAGCCTAAGTGCCCATCAGTGGATGATTGAATCAAAAAAACTTTGGTACATTTACATAATGGAATACTAAACAGCAGAAAGAAAGAAGGAACTCCTGACCTTTGCAACAACATGGATGGAACTGGAGAGTATTATGCTTAATGAAATAAGCCAGTCAGTGAAAGACAAATACCATATGATCTCACCCATTTCAGGACACTAATGAACAAAACAAACAAACAAGCAAAACAGAACCAGATACATGAATACAATGAATACATCTTCAAGTGGGCAGAGGTGATAGGGTAGGGGGAAGGGGAGAGGAAGAGGCAAAGAAGGGGAGCAGTTTAGTCAAGAGCCTAGTATGGAAGAATCATGGACATGGACAACAAGTGGGATTTACTTTGTGGTGGAGTGGGTGGGTGGAGAAGGGGACAGAGGAGAGTAAAAAGGGGATGGATGTAATATAACAACAATAAAATTAAATTAAAAAAAAAAAAGAAAGAAAAAGATCAGTTGGTCTTATGGAATAGTGCAAAATAGGAAGTTGTGGCAACCAGAGTCATTCCATTTACTTTCTCCCCTCCCTCATCCATCAAAAAATAGTGTCTGTTGTAATACTCATTAGTCATTCATTCTAAAAGTGACAGGTTATTACACAGGTTATTACAGCAGCAGAAGAGATTTAATTTCATTGGCTATTGGTACCTAAGACTAGAGAAGTGGTGGCCTAATTTTCATGAGTTTAAACATTTTATCTTAAGGAGAGAGAAGTTGATAATACTGGATTTTAATCACTCTTATGGTCAGGTCTTGCTGACCAGTATGGAGAGTTATCGTCTTTCATTTACTAAATTATTGCATTCCTAGTTAAAACTTTGAGTATGACTCTCACCCTTTCCCAAAGTAAAGATAATTGCAATCATAATTTTTTTAAGAAAATAACTTTAAAAAAATATTGTCACATTTATTACTAAATATTCATTTTCTACCTCTGCAGTTAGGGTTGAATATCTACAAGTCAAAGGAAATTGCTTTCACAAAAGTTACTGGTAGCTCCATTTTTGTCTTCTTTTACACTTAGACTTCTCTGAGTTACTTAATGCCTTTGGCCACTATTTTTCTTGGCATTTTCTTCTCCCTTTGCTTCTATAACTTATCTTGATGTTAGTTCTTTTACCTCTCTGGTTGATTGTTGCCTTTTCTTTTGAAAGTTTTGCCAAAACTGGAGTAGCTTCATAGTTGTGAAGAGAAGAATGCAGTGCAGCAGTGATCTGAAGGGACAGGGACTGACAATCAGAGACCAATTGGGGCTCGGTGTGTGTGTGTGGGACATTCATGACTGTTGTCAGCAGGGACAAGTGACAAACGAAGACCATTCCAATGCCTTGGTACTATGTAGCTCTTCTAGGACTAGGGGTACAAATGCAGCAGGGGTAGGAAAGGATCCAAATGGACTGATGTTAATTTTTTGCACCTAGAAAAATGGGAGCTCAAAATGGAAATTAAATTCAGTTATAGAAATAAAATTTTATCTTGGCATATTTCAGTTTGTGACCTGAGTTTCAGGTTTACCAACTACAGCACTTTTTATTGTCTTACGTGTCACTTGACCCTAATAATGTTATGAAGAGAAATCAATTGTGGTTGCTTTCTATTTAGAGTTAAATGATGTTCCCAATGTCTGTGAAATCCAATAACAATATAGCAGCAATCAGATTTCAGGGTCTCTGCCCCTGAGTGCTATTCTCTTTCCACTAGATCATATAACCTTTGAGATTAACGGTTATTTAATAACTGCAAAAAAGAAAAATATGGTGAGCTGGCATCAAGTGCCAAGTCAGATCCAGAAGGAAAGAAGTAGTAATAGAAACTATGTTTATATGAGATACTTATAAGTCAAGCCAGTTGACATAGCCATCCATAGAGTTGATTGCTATGATATATAAGTTGAATCATTATACATTGTCACTTGAGTGCCTAAGAAAGATGGCTGCAGTGTTCATAACAGAAGAATACCATTTTAGAGTTGGATTTAACTTCTTGGGCAGCTGCTTTCATTTTACAGATAAGAGAGCAGAGGTTCAGACAGGCTATGAGGTTTGCAAGATCCCAAAGCTGATGAGGGACAAAAACAGAACCAGGACCCACTTAAGACAGTGCATTTTCCCTGACACTATCTTACCTTCAGGAAAACTGAAATGGTTAAATTATTTCTAGTTTGGCTAAACTATAGAGACTAAAGAAAGTGCAAGACATTCAAAGCAAGTCAGATTGACTGCCCCATGTTTCCTGGGCCAGATGTTCCTCCCTGTGTTCTGCTGTCCATTGTCATTGTGTTTCAGTGAGCTTGTTACAGGACATTTATGTTATTAAAGTAATAACCTTTCCTTAGGAAATGAATATTTTTAGCTTCTGCACATAGAGCTTCTCAGAGAGTACTTGGTAGGGCGTGGCAGGTGGTAAATGTATGGTAAGTCCATTAGCCACCAGCTTTCATCATCATTTTCAAGTAGTTCTCTTAAAAAACTTGAAGGTCGTACTATTTGCCAGTGCTATAAAGGATCTAGGTCTTAGATCCATATTTTATTCTACTGTGGGATGGTTATCTTTTTTTTAAATTCAATTTCATTGTTGTTTTATTACATCTATCCCCTTTTTCCTTTCCTCTGTCCCCTTCCCCACCCACCCACTCCCCCTGGGATGGTTATTTAAATTGCTGCACTTCCAATTTGTTTATTACTGTCTTTAATCCCCCACCCCCACCCTTTTTGGGTACGTTTCATTACTTTTTATCTTAACTTCAATGTCTCCCCTGTTTCTCCTTATCCCTGCCCCTCCCCACAGCCAGATTGGATAGTCCGTGTAGTCCTAAGTAAGGAAACTGTCTTAATTCATCAACCATATGGTCAATTAATTAGCCTAGATTCTTGAACACCTGTCAAGTCTTGCTGAGTTGGCAAATCTTTCTTACTTTCATTTTATGCTTTGTCTTTTTGACTAATCATCTGGTTAAGTTCCAGTAGTAAACAGAGTGTGTTTGCTGCAGGTTAGAGTGTTTTTAAATTGAAACCTGAGCCTATGGTCTCTTTCTGTGCAAGACCAAAACATATTTAACTGCATGTAGTCTATGTTTACTTCATAGTCTACATAATTTCCTAAATCAATTATTAAAGTGTTGTCAGTGGATTCTGGCTGTTAGAGCTGAAGTTTAATCCTAAATGGGGCTATATATTTAGCTTCCTAACTGGTTTTTTAAAGTTCTTACTTCTAAGGATTATAACTTTCCCTAATCCTCCAAGTTTTTTATACTCTAGCCTCACAACGGCACTCAATGGTCCCCAACTATGCCTCAATGTCAGCCTTTACCCATTCTGTCTGATATGAAATGCAAAATCTTTTTCTACCTATTGAACATTACATGTCTATGCACATAACAAGCCCAGTTAAAAGTTAGCTCCTCTATGAGGTCTTGCTAATCCCCCGTATTTTAGATTGAGTTTCTTAAAAGCAGAGCCTGAGGGAAGTATTCAGGTGAATTTGATTTATGGTGAAGATGCTCTTAGAAAAATCTGTGAGTGAGGGAGGTAGGACAGCAAAGAAAAAGTGAAGTTATCTTATGAGAAATCTTGACCTAGCCTAATTCCCTGGTGGTGGGGTGGGTGTTTCTAGAACATCAATGACAAAGCTTTCTCTCCATGAGACGAGGGGCTCAGTCTTTTGTACCACCATATTGGTTAGTCTATAAGCTGTCTTGGAGTTGGTGAATGTTTCCAGCCATGTAGCTCCCATTAACAGAGGACAATTTTCTTGAGAAAGTGTCATTTTGAGCTCTTGGTAGCTAACACCCATAGCACCTGGGACCCTGTTAAAGTTTCAGGGAATGGTCCCAACAGACTCTAAAACATCTACTGAATTAGAAATTTTTCACCTCTCCCGTATGTTTATAACTTGAATGATTATTATTTGTATATTTGAGATACCAAACTACCCCATGCTCCCCAAATCTCTAGAAAATCAGACATATCCAAAGGCACCCAAATAGTTTATTCTTATGTTAGTATATCATCCAGTGGTTTCACCTCCAAAATTGTAGCTCACATTAAAAAAAAATACCTGTGATTGAGTGGTTCAGTGTGTAATATGAATATCTTTAATAATGGGAGAGGGAAGCAGAAGAATCACTTTTAGAATCAGACAGATAAAGACTTGACTGGGCATTGCTGGCTTTGAAGTTGGAAGGGTAGCTTCTAGAGCTGGAAGAGGACAGAAAATGATTCCTCTTTAGATTCTCCAAAAGAAGCGCAGGCTACTGACACTGATTTTAACCCAGAGAAACCCACTTTGGACTTCTGGCCACCAGAAATATAAAATAATAACTAAATGTTGTTTTAAGCTACTTAGTTTGTAGTAAATTTCTACAGCATCGAGAAAACACTAATACACAGAGTGTTTTCCAATTTTATTTGGCCATAGAACTCCTACTAATATCTCCCAGATCTTGTGTTTTATGGGGGGACAACAACCTGGGGGTACCGCTGGTCTTAGCTCTTCTTTCTCTAGATTAGCATGATCCAAAATTAGCATGATTGGACTTTCTGCTGTCCAATGTGGTAACTGCTAGCCATAGGGCCTTCTGAGCACTTGAATTGTGGCTAATGCAACTGAGAAATTGAAATTGAAGTTTTAATTTAATTTAATTTTTTTAAAAATTTTATTGTTGTTGTATTACATCCATCCCTTTTTTTCTCCCCTCTGTCCCCCTCCCCACCCACCCTTTCCCCCCAAAGTCAATCCCACCTGTTGTCCATGTCCATGGTTCCTTTATACTAGGTTCTTGTCTAAGCTGCTCCCCTTCTTTGCCTCTGCCTCCCCCCTCCCCCCTCCCCCTTTCCTCCTGACCACTGCA